>WBMY01008815.1:1070526-1086120 GCA_013397315.1 Donacobius atricapilla
GGCCGGGCCCCCGAGGGCCGCGCTGTGGGGCGGCCGGGGCACCGAGCGACCGCCGGCCCCGCGGCCCTGGGCGGGAGGGTCTCCGGGAGCCGCCCCAACTCCCCGGTGCGAGGGGCGAGTTTTGTGTGGGATGCATCGCCCACGATTGACCCCCACCTTGAATTCGGCGCCAAGAGCCAGGCTGCTAGTTCCCCCCCCCTTAAAATCGTTGGTGGTTTCGAAAATCCGGCGAGATGCCCGTCTCTTTCTTTGAACTTTTACATGTTGCTAGATGTGGCTCCTTTGCGTTCTCCTTTGGGTTTGGTTTTTTTTTTCAGGCTGATTTTTTCCGGGAGGGGACGGACTGCTAAACTGATTATAATGAAGTTAAATTATATTTTCACGTTTTACTGTCCATTTCCATATGATATTTGCATAGAAGTGACTGAAAGATAGTGCTTCCTTTCGTCCAGATAGTAATTTGCATTGGTATTTTGAAAAGCTCGAGGAAACGTTCCTCTGACCATAGTTGTTACGAGCACTTATTTTTACAGTAGTTGCATTTCACATACCATCATAGTGGACAGCTTTCTGCTAAAGGATGAGTGCAGGCATTTGTGCTGGGAAGCTGAGTTCTGATGATTTGAATGCAGGTCACTGACATAAATAGTGAGGGCTGGTCAAATAAGAAAAGCTTTTAAAAAAATCACCCTGAAATTTGTCCAGACAGAGAGGGCTTTGTGTCTTGGTGATACATTGATATTTCTATTAAAAATGCACTGTTTCTTTCTTTCTTTTTTTTTTTTTTCTCTCCCTGTCCCCAGGTTAGCACTCCTATTATGGGAAACTTAATCAGCTGACATTAATAATGACAATTAATAATTTGCTTACCTGATCATATGTTAGTGCTTCCTAACTGATCTCAGACTGGCAATGCTTATCCTATAAATAGTTGTCATTGAGTATACAAATTAGTGTTATAAGGAAGTTGTGTTTTTAACAAGTAAAACAGGGTTATGGGTGTCCCCACAATGCCTCCCCTCCCCACTTCTTAATCACTAGAGTTTGTAAGAAGAGAGAAAGTGACACACTTAAAGCAGTTAATGAATACATTTCTAAGCATTAATCAACATAGGAATACTACTGATGAAAACAAGTGTGTATGTATATTTTTTTTTTATGAATCAATCAAAAAATGTTCACAGTTGGGACAGTGGGGCTGGGTCTGAGCTGGTAACACCTTAACACTTCCTGCTGATACACAGCTACAGGATGTTTGGCTTCAGTAGTACAGCTCAGGCAGGGATGTCTCTGTCCCATTGCATGTCTGCTGAAGGGCAAGGCATAACCTAGCCTTGCATGTTTAGCTGGCTTCATCATAGAGGCTTTGCCAGGGAGGAAGACTCAAGGTACCATTGTCCAGATGGAAAGCCTTTTAGAAAATGCCACTTAGGTGGCATGTGCGCAGAAAACCCTGAGGTCTGACATGCATGAGGTGAGTTTTCATTACTTCTGTCAGCTTCATAAACTGACGTCATCCAGTCATCACTGATGTAACAGACTGGCCATCAAGCGGTGGTACTTCCTTCTGTGTTTGATAGTCCTTTGACGTAGGTCCTTTTTAACCAAATCCATCTGTTTCTTGTTTTATGCAGTGGCCTTTAGCTGTACTTAATCCCTATTTAATATAAATTAGAGTTTGTACAAGTAGACAAGTATAAACCCAGATCAGTATAGTACGTCCAATGTTTGTTCAAATTCTTCCCAGAGCGTATGTATTTCTGGTGAGGTGCATTTCTTTTCCCCTCAATTAACTCTGCACCTGTGCAAGAAATACTTCAAGTCTCTTGAAATGGCCATTAAAAGGGATGACAAGCAGCATAACCTGCCTGGCCACCTCAAACAGTTGTTCAGAAGTGTTTGAACATTGAAAATATGCTGTATTGTCAAAAGGGAACACCTGAAATGCCCTTCCTTTGCCAAGTACAGTAAGGGGAAAAGCAGAAAAGAGAACCCTGCTACTGGTGGTGCTAGCTGAGGGTTGTTTCTGTGCATGAAATTACAGGGAGCACCTGGATGTTCCTTATGTTCAGCTGGCAGAATTTGTCTCTCATATGTAAATAAATGCACACCTACCCCTTGTACAGAGGACAAGGCTTCTTTCATAGCCTTCCAGTTTTCTATCTAAAGCATGTAGGGAAAGTGTTTAAATTTGGCAGCCCTGACTTTACTGCTTGTTCTTCCCATCCTTATGGGGATGAGTTATCTCCTTATGGAGACTTTGGCCTCTTACTCAGTAGGGAAAATCCTTGAAGAAAATGATAAAGTCAGTTAAGAATTAAAAAAAAAAAATCTTAAATGAAAGGAGATTGCCTTATTCTGCAAATTGCTACTTGAAAGCAATTAATATTGCTGTGCACATGGGCTGTCACAGGACTGTCACAAGCTGCCTGAAGGACGGGCAAACAAAGGGCAGTGAAATGGACTGGTGGTGAGGCTTCAGCAGACTGTAGCAGTGACGGGCAGCAAGCTTCTCTTCTGACTCTATTCCTCCTTATGCAACTTAAGCAGTTGTGCAGAGTGCCATACAAGCGATGTGTAAGGTGAAGCAATTTGGTCATTAATAATTGACAACCTAAACACTAAGAATATACAGTTGTGTGCATTTAAGTAGTGTCCGCCTTGGAAACTCCCTGTAATTAATACCTGACACACATCTATGGTCTGCTTGTCTCAGTGCTAGATGCCATCAAATCATTATGCTGAAGCAGTTCTTTCTGGTTGGCTTTGTTGTGGTGCCATCTGTACGAAAGTCTTTTATTTCTAACAATAAAAATGAAGTAATTTTTTGCACTCGCCCTTCCAGGTGGTGTTTTCACTTGTTTTGGCATGCTGTCAGTGTCTAACATCTTATCCCATATTGGTGCAATATGGGAATACTGCATTACATGAGTTGTAAGCAGAATGAAGCAACCAAAGAGATTGATACTGGTTGTGTTGACAGATACGAAGAGTACACTGACCTCTGCTTGTTGAAGGAAAATAGGTAGGGAAGGAAAGGAGCTACCAGTTTAGCAACTTGGGGCCTGTAGTTTTATGTTTGTTTCTGGAAAGAGTCTTCTTGTTGCAATGGTATTCCATGGCATTTTACAAACAGACTGTAAGTCTTATTCTGACTTCCAGCTTTGAGAATTTTTGTCTTTATCTACAGGCCTTGCCATCTACAAGCATGGCTGGAGATTTCATATAACATTTAGGACACCAGAGGGATGCTGAGGAAGTGCTTCTTTGGATCCTTCTTTGCTGTAATAGGGTAGGCAAGATACCCATTAGAAGGAAGTGAGGATAGCCTTGTCCTGATTTAGGGATTTGCAGAGGAAAGGTGAGAAGAAGTTGCCTCTTCCACGATGTCAACACATTTTAAGTTTTTTGATTAAGGTCAGCTGGCCTCTCATTTGAGCCACAGCAGTTAAGGCAATAAGAGAGGGGAGGATTGTCAGTATTCAACCCCTTCTGAGGCCTGTAATATGGTTGTCTGCAAAGTAGTTTGTGAAAGCAGCATTTTCTCCAGAATTCAGCCTGTGCCAGTCTCATTGTTGATGCTGAGGATGGGTGTATTGTGCTGCATTTAGAGAATGTCACCCAAGATCCATAATGGACTGAATTTGGGGTTCTGCTTACTGCATTCTGAATGGAGTAAGGAACAGTAGTAATTCTGTAGTTGGAGATAAATGCTGACAGAGCTTTTACTTTGAAAGTGCTTGGTTGAAGGGCTTGTAAAGATACAATATGGCTTTCAGGGAAAGTTCTGCCTTCGAGTTATTTAACTGCCAAGCTGTATGAGGAGTCAATGCATCTATAATTTGATTTATAAGGGTGTTCTCTGTTAGGTCTGACTCTCATAAGCATTGCTACTGATGACTTGCAAGAGAAACTAAACTATGCCTTTATTTATGACAAGTAACTGGCTGTGAGGCTGTGATGTACTGCAAAAGGAAGTGTGCTGTGTATGAAGAGACCAGGGATGGAGAAGCCTGGCAGTCAGCATCATTTTCTCCATGCTCTTCTCGCAAGTGCTTGATTTTCTTGCCTTTCTTCCCTCTCAGGGGAACAGGCCCCACATCCAGTGCATATTTAGCGTGCATTACAGATCTTAAATCCACAGAAGATGAGGAGTGTCATGAAAGCTTCACAATGGAGCATTACAAAGACATTATAAGATTTCTAGACTCTTAGAGTATAATCTTCAGGTGGAAGAAACTACTGGGGTCTCATACCTTTATAGAAAGATGTGAATATAACTTAGGATAATAAATAATCAATAAGAGGACAGTTTACAGGGGCTTTAGGGAAAACAAGGGGTTTTGTCCCATGCTTGAATTCAATATAAAATGCATATGTTATTTTTGCTGCTCTCAGAATATGTGGGCTGTGTCCCTGGTGATGCCTGTGTAATCTCATTAATACACACCAAATAAATGTGTTTCATAATTCATACCAAATATCTGTCTAGAGACCTGACATAAGATTCTCTGTTGCCTCTTATCTGAAAATATACAAACTTGGTGAGAGATTAAACTCAGATCTGTCTCACTGGTAGTCGCCTCTGAGTCCAGCCGTTCACTGAACCTTCATTGTGCTGTTGCTCTGACCGCAGCACTCATAGATTATTTAAATTGGTTTGATGAATTGCTGCTATTCACCAGGGTGAGGATACCAAACTTTGGCAGCTCTGTTTCTCTTTCAAGAGTTATTTGTTACTTGGAAACGGCACCTACAGGAAAAGGTAGTTTCCTGGGGGTGATCCCAGAGGCAAAGGGAGGTTGTGCTGTGCTCTGCAACAGAGTAGCTTTTATCGAGGGGAGATTTAAGAGCAAAGGAAATCATGAGGTAGGTTGAGAAAGCTGCCAGAGAAGGAGAACTGAGACAACTGTTTGGATCTGAAGTCAAGTGGTTGAAGCCTACAGGGTAATCACAGCTATTGGCCCCAAGGCTGTTGGCCTCCAGATCAATAGACTGTCCTGCAACCAGGCATCCTACCTCCTGCATTAAGTGGTATAAACACAAAGTCAAAGAGTCATTCTGTCTGCCTGTGTGTCTGCTTTCTTCTCAGGGGAAGTTTCTTCATTTTATACCCATGGAGCAGTTCCAGATTTGCTGCTGTCGTATTTTAGTCTGGCCCCGGGCTTGAGATGCTGTCTCCTGGGATGTGGGAGGTTTCAGTTGAGTTCAGGCTTAATGTTATTCTCAGGATTAGAATTTAAACTAGGGTTTTCTAGAACCCCTTAGGAAGAGGAGGCAAAAGGACCACCATCTGGGGAAGTTGTAAAAGAAGTTGAGTATGTATGGACTAATACTGAGAAAGTTGCTTGGATGCTTCTGGTATCTCTGCCTTACAACACAAAATCATGGCAATGTTCAATGAAATAGTAAAAAAGAAAAAAAAATCACATTTAAAACCAGAAGTGAAGGGACAAGTTAAAAAACCCAAGCAAATTGAAAAAGAACCCCACAACACAAAACCAAGCAAACCTACCAAAATACACAAACCAAAAATGTGTGGTGTGAATATCTCTGTATTTTGTCAAAATCAATGTTAATAAACATTTTTGAGAAAGATATTAGGCTCTGAACTTTAGGACAGAAGGCACTCTGTTACCAGAGATGAGTAACAGAGATGAGTTACAGCTGGCAGATGGGTCACATTATCTCTTGTATGCCCAGGACAAAGGTCTTGTTTTCTCTATTAAAGTAAGCAGTAGAAGAGAGGAAATCTGGGTCTCTCCCTGTCTTGTGTTCCAGGCAGGGTGATAGTTCCTGGTTTCTCATGGGACTAAAGCAATCAGCTGAGCCAAAAATCCTGCTTGTACTTGCTGAAACAAAGGGTGTCAAGACTCACTCTGAACCAATATTTGGCCTTCTTTACAGGTCAGTGAGTAGTCAAAACCATCTCCTGACAGAAATTGGAGAAGCCATGGATTCCCAAGACTGTGTTATTGTTTGTAGCAGTGCTGGCTGCTGCTGTCGTTCTTACAAACTCTGTCCTCACTTCTGTATCCTACGGTTCCACTTGCCTTGCCAAATTCCCAATGATGAGGAGCCACCGCAGCAGCTCTCAGCAGGTGAAGGTCTGCAACTGCTGCCTCTGTAGTCCTTCTGTGTTTGGCCTAGGGTCATTCTTCCTGTGCTGAAACACAAACAGTTGAAAGCAAGAGAGTAGTCTCCCTCCAGATTGCATTTCATTAAACATTTTCTATTTTCCAGCCCTTTTGTAAAGCTGGAATTTCTATTACTATTCTACCAACATCTCCACATCAAATCCTAAGTTAAAAGTCATGTATGCTTTCAGAGCAGGATTTCTAAAACTTAATAACCAAATCCTGCAATTCTTGACCATTACTTAGTAGGATTTTGACTTTTATCTGAATATAGTTTTTTAAAGGCCTTTTAAACCTGTAGTTTCTCCTGTTTCCATTTATTTGTTGGTTGTTTCAGTTCTTTCCTTGTTTCACTTTGGCCTGCTGCATCATCATTTTAATAATCTGTGGGGTTTTTTGGATAGAGTAACACCGTATCTATGGACAAATGTCTATTTTAGTCACTGCTCCAGGTTAGTTATAAAGTAGGTTACGAGCTCCTAAACCATATGAAGAGCAAAATATTTCTTGGCCTGTGAAGAAGTTTATAATTTTGAGGAAAAATTAGGATTCCTATGCCTTCAGGATTAAAGAGCAGTAATAAAAAGTTTCTTGGGAATTAGCTTCCTAAAGCCCTACTTTCTCTTTGGGTCTGACCTCAGCTACTTGAGAGTTATGTATTTGTAAAAAATTCCACTGAAGACCTATGGTAGTTACTTATGGTGACCCAGAAGATCAGGGGGAAATTTACCAGTCATCTTTTTCACTGAAGGACCTTGCCTAAGCCTTAAACAGTTTGTTTCTTATGAGGTCAAAGCAGCAATGTGGTCCTGGTTAAGAGCAGGACTAAAAGGAATGAATGAATGGAGCCAAGCTTTTCAAGTGGCTGTGCTTCACAAAAGTATCCAAGTGCCTCTTGGAAGAACATATGGATTTCCTTTCCCTTGGAAAGGAAAAGATGTTCATCTCTGAAAACAGAATATGCCAGCCTCCTTGTAGGAAGAGCACATATGAAACCGAGTGGTACACCAGCTGTCGTCAGACTTCAAACATTTACCAACTGATGCTTCCTAAGTATTACCGTGGTCTGTACTCCTAACTGATTCTGTGCCAGTCAGTCGAGCAGCGCTGGATGTTATCACATCATCTTTGAGGAAACAGGGAAACGCCAGTAGCGAATTGGGCTGGGAAACAGGTTTTGCCAGCGGAACAAGCTGGCCCAGTTGTCTTCCAAGTACCCTTTGCTTGTGTGTGAGAAATTGAGCCTGTGCTCTTTGACAAAGTTGCATAATATTTAATGCTAGAAACTTTACAGCAGAATTCATCTTTCTCCTGCAAATTGTGAGTCCAGGCTCTTACAATAACAGCAAGTCGAGGCTTTCTGCTGTTCTCTACTATAAATTGAAAACTTCTGGCATGACCAGAATCTCTGTATAGAATGTTTTAAAGCATAATTTAATATCATTGCAAATGTAGCTTTTGAGAGCACTGGTGCTATGAGAATGGGGTTTTGTCATATATTTTGCGCCTCATACATTTCATGTCCGACGCACTGAATATTTCTTCAGAATATGTTAAAAATAACTCAAAACTAAATGAAAATATTAAAATGTACCTCAGAATTTCATTCTACTTGTAGTATATGTACCTCCTTCTGTGTATTTCAATATTTAAACACTGTTTAAGTTGACTCAGCTGAATAACCTTAAATTCTTTAACAGTAGCCTCTTCACAGAAAGTTTCTAAGACTAGACATATAAATTGGTTTCAGGTAAAAGAGAGACCAACCAGAATTAGATATTGAAATGATAAGGTTAAGACACATCACTGTTCACTTTTTTTTTTACTTTCCAGTAAGTAGAATGAGAGATGAATCTGGTTTCAGAATTGTGACTTTTGCAAAAGAAAATACATTTGATGCAATACTGAAATTTTGTGACTTATTTTCTTTGTTGAACTGGCTGTATGATCTGTCTAGTTGTAGTATGTTGAAATGTAAAAGGAGTCCTTTTCTCAACTTTATGGAAAATATTGAAAATGTTTTTAGGAGCACTTCTCCTGTGAGAAAAGGCTGAGAGAATTGGGATTGTTCAGCCCGAAGAACAGAAGATTCTGGAATGATCTAATTGCGCCCTCCTAGTGCCTGAAGGGAGCCCACAAGAAAGCTGTAGAAGTGCATGTAGTGATAGGACAAGGGAGAATGGCTGAAAACTGAAAGAGGGTTGGTTTAAATTGGATATTAGGAGGAAATTCTTTACTGTGAGGGTGATAAGGCACTTGCACAGAGAAGTTATAGATGCCCTATCCCTGAAAGTGTTCAAGGCTAGGTTGGATGGTGCCCTGAGCAACCTGGTCTAGTGGAAGGTGCCCTGCCCTTGGCAGGGGAGTTGGAACAAGATGATCTTTAAGGTCCCTTCCAACCCAAACCATTCTCTGATTCCATGAAATACATACTAAAACTATCATTATTTCCAAGTGGAAGAAGATTTCTCAGCATTAAAAGGCAAAAGTAGTCCTTCAGAAAATCTCAAATGATGCATCACTGACTGGAATGGGACTTACGTATGATTTTATTTTAAAGGCTATATTGAATTTTCTCTTATGTGATGCTTGGTCTTCTACTTTCTTTGATATTTTAAAACTACATGGCACACTAAGAAAATGTATTTTGCTCAGCTGAGCTTTTAAAATGTGATTGGCAGCCTTAGACATTGCAACATGCAGTACTAGTGCCAAAGTCCAGAGGCAAGTTAGAGTAGGTATCCTCTTTTGTCTACAACGTGGTTTGAAAAGATGTTACTTCAGGGTCACCAAGTGCAAACACAAGACAAAAATCTGATTTCAGCCCTTCCCCAATTGGCTGAGACTCTACTGTATGTAGCTTTAAAGGGGAAAAGCCTCCTCATGTTCAGAGTGTAGGAACATATCCAGAGATCTGCTAAAAATTGAATAGTTTGGATGTTTAACTCCTGGGGGGATTTCATTATAGAAGTCCATACATCTCCCTCCACAAAAAGAGGAAAAGAGCCTTAAAAATTGGTCATTGTATTTGAGATTAATATGGGAAAGCCTTGAAATCTCTGCTTGGTATATTATTTAAAGTAGCTGTTTTCCCAGCTGTATGCTGTACAAGAATGGCATAGACCTTTTCCTTTGAAGCCTACAGCCTAAAGGAAATGAGAAAACTCTAAAGCCATCCAGAGAACTTCCATCTCTTGTAGATTTTCAGAAGCTCTAGGCTGTATGATTTACTAATGGGCAATTAAATTTTAAACACTTCATAGCAGGTCTTGTTACTTATTTATAAACATATTATATAGGTTGATGGTTGGACGTGGTGATCTTAGAGAATTTTTCCAACAGTAACAGTTCTATGATCAGTGATTTCCATGGCTCTATTTTTGGTTAGTGTTGGAATGCTGACTGCACAGTATAGCAAAAATGGACAGGGCTCAAAGAAATATCATTTGCTACTATTTGAAAATCCCAGCTTCTGCAAACTCTTAAGTGGTGCACAGAAATTAATGCAAAATGCTGTAAATAATTTGAGTGACTAGTACTTAGGAATGAATTTCTCTAATGTGAGGATTGTTTCATTTACGTCTGTGCATTTACACAACTGTTGAGAAATCCAGGGCTCCAGCCTGGCTCCTGGTCCACTGCTGCAACTCTGGTTGGGTCACCAAAGAACTGTGAACACTACAGGATGCTGCACTGTGTGAATCAACAATTCATGTTGATAAGAAAAAAAAAAAAAAAACAAGACTAATCTCAGGCCTCATATTTAGGCCTCAGTTTATTATTATAGATGTTATGTATTTACATTCTGTCTACCTATAGTGGAAAGATACAGCTTTAGTTTTCAGTTGTATCTTTTAGTGCAGCTCTATGTACTCAGTGAAGCCATCAGATTGTTCAGGTCAGGTTTTGTAGCTGCCACCTGAGAGTATTTTGTATGCTGCTTTGAGGAAAACTTAATTTATCCTAGTAGTTATTGTTAGCCATGAATCTCAGTCAAAGCAAAATATGGAAGCTCTCTCAACATCTCAAACTGAAGTTTGAGCTCCAGGTTTTAGCCTTGCATTACACCATGTCCTTAGATTTCACAAGGAAGATGGTGATAATCTTTCACATTTCTGAATAATGTTTTATCAGTGGATCTTGAAGCATGTGCATACCAGAAACTGCTTTGCTGATTAGTGCACTACCATTATTTTCTGCGTCTTGAGAGATTACAGTGACATTTCTGTATGTATTTTGCTAAAGGATGAACTAAGTCAAAGGAAAAACAATTGTGAAAGACCATGTATGAGCCATTAGTATGGTTGAGAATAGGAACCTGTGTATTTTGTCTTGCAGTTCTCCATATCTGCTGTTATGCTGTGTTCCCATACAGTAAGCTGATTTCCCGTCTTGTGGATGCACTTCAGCAGCTTTTGTTTTCTTGCATTTGATGTTCTTTTTTCTTTTCCTTTAGTAATAGTTTTTCTTCTCAGTAATATTAGAGGAAATTACAGCTACTTGAATAGAGTTTTACAGAAGCCACATCAAAGTGTGCAATACACATTTCTGTATCTTTACTTCAGTGGAGAATCCAGAAATACTGCCTCTCCCTTCTAGGGAATTGTTCAGTTGTGTACTATCTGTAGAAAACAAATTACACACTAGGTAATGCTCCCCCACATAGCTGACCAAATGCCTGAGTAGCCTTTGTGAGAAGGTGGCAGTATTTTCTCTGCTTTAGCATGCTGGATGCCTCTCTTTACCTAGCGAACAGTTTGCTCAGGATGTTGTAAAACGAAGTGGGCTGAGCCTACCTAACAGCTTTGCCAGTAGTAGGAAGATATCTTGGATCCCTGATTGTCACCCTGGGGTCCAGCCCTGCGCTAGGTCTGTTGCCAACAGGACCACAACAGTAAGCTAAGTCAGTTTATCAGACCAGAATAAATATATTCCCTCCTTGCTGGATTAGTTTGCTCTGAGTTACTACATTTGAGCAAACTGCAACCAATAAAAGAGGGGGCAGAACCAATAGCAACACTTTTCCTAGCAGTTACTCTGAGATTAGCTAGGCATTTCAAGTAGCTATGTGGTAAAAGCACAGAAAGGATCAAAAAAGTACAGCCAAATCAACAACAGATGTAAGAAAGGAGCTGGTAACCTAAGAAAGTGTTTCCTGTACTGATAATGTATCTGACAATTGTTGGCTATCCCTTGTAAAGGAGCATTATTTCATGCAGGATTAAAATGTCAGCTAGCAAAGCTGAAAGAATTTTAACTGGACTCCTTTCGGTTAATTCAGATGCCATCATTAAAATATTTCTATCCACATATCTTCGGGGGAACTTCATTTTTTCCTGCCGAGTAACTACTGTTATGTGGTAAATTGCATTGTCTTTGGAGTTAGTAGGGAAGTAATGCAGTCATACCACAGTACCCAGTTTACAAATTATTATCATTGGCAATTACAAGAAGCTGGATGCGTTCATAGGACCAGATACTTGCAAAAAAAATCTGTCCCTTGTAAAGATGTGTTAACTATCAGTTTACTCATTGCTGCTCAGGCTCTTCAGTGCTAGGCCTTACTTTTGGAATTACCGACAATTTTACATTCCCCTCCCCTTTATGCTGAGGTCTGAGAGATGCCATATACAGCATATGATTTCCTTACCCAGTCACAAGTTGTGTCAATCCAGCCTTTTCCATGTTGGTCACTGTTTGCAAATGCAAGTGCTGGCAGGAGGGTGCTGAACATGAAACCTTCAGCACAGATGATTGCAAAGCATTTCCGATATGTGTACTACCTGACTGGAAAAGGATTTAAGGAAATGGGTCTCACAATCTTTGGTCAGTGTGGCTGGTCTTCGACTGACTTGGTGAGTCCAGAGCTGTAGCTCTGATGAATTGTCATACTGACTTAATGTTGCCTGCTTTCATTATATGCACGGTTATCTTATTCTGGCCCTGAGAGGTTAGAATGATGTATTTCCACTAGGAAACTCAGAGATGTAAGAATTTTTGGAATCATCAGCTATCCTACCAAGAGAAATTTTTGTAGCAAAGTGAAATGCATTGTCTTTAAAAAAAATGCCATTAGTCTAAACATATAGGTTTTGAAAACCACAGAGAATTTAAGTTGCTCTGTCTCTGTCTTTACATTGCAGGCTAAATGTCTTGTGTATTTAGTTTACCTTTCTAAATGCTTCATTCCTATTTATTTCTAAATAACTTCTAGATAAGCAAAACCCTCTACATTTCATCTGCTTGTGAACGTGAATACTATGTGCAACCACATTTCTTTTCCTTTCCTTTTATTGATAGGACATACAGCTGTGATTATCTCAGGTGTCCATATTCCAGTGTAACAAATCAAATTTATGTTTCCCACAATTATTGTTTGCTATGTGGGATGTCTTAAACATATGAGTAATTGAATAGGACTAATGTATCTATAAAATCTGTTTATGGTTCAGTAAACCAGTTCTCACAACAGTTGAAGTATTTCCCCATTGAGTTTTGCAAATTTGTTCTATTTTGAGCTTGAAATGCTGAATATATTCAGCTAGACTGTATTCAGGTGAGAGAGTATCATCAAGCATCATATTTAGGACTGTGATTTAGAGTTTTGTATGAGACATCTCATCTGTAAAAGTATCTCCCTTTGTCCCTTATGTGAATATTGTCTCATAATTTGTCTTTATTATTCCAGATGGAATGTGCTTGCATGAAAGTGGAGCATGATGCACTTCAGTTCTGTATGTTTTTGTTAGTTGCTTCAGTGATTTTTTCCAATTTGTGTTAAATTGGTTTGCTTCTGTTTGGCTTTATGTGTTGTTAAATTCTTCATGTTTCTGAGAAATAGCTATTGAAACAGAAGATAATAATAGGATTTATTCACATGCAAGTACAATATGGTGACTGAGTGACTTATATATGAAATATGGAAATACCTTACAAAAATAGGCAAGGACTATGTTTCTTCCTCTGCCAAACAAGGGAGCTGATGCTCGTAATTTCTGAGTTCCACATGTCAAATCAATAACAAGATTAGAAATAAACATTCCTATTCCCCTGCTGTATCTAGTAGATAAAGCTTTCTTCTACGTGAGGTTGCATTTTAATGCTGCTTACAGATTCGATTTTAAATCCACAGCATAAAATGGCCCGATTTTTTAATGTTGTGTGATAATTTCTTACTGCCCACAATGCAAGTTTCTTTCACTGTTTTCATGCTCTGTAATTTCTGATGGTACAACAAAGCAATCTTTGTTTCAAAGTGGAGGTGGAAAGCCTACTAATTTGCAGCTGATTGTTACTTTTTATTTCCAGATGGTAGGACAAAAAATTGTGGCTCATTACAATGTGAGAAATTATTAAGTTAGCAAGACTAGATAGGTATTCTTCAATAATTGGATATGTGATTAAAACACTGCAGTAGGTGCCACTGCAACACATTCAAAGCTTTTGACACATCCCAGGGTGCATTTGGGATGGTAACAGATGTGAAGTATAAATTTTTAGAAATGTCTTTTCCAGTGAACTGTACCAGGCTTCAAGCAGAGCACCACAGTGCACAGGTGCTGGGTTCAGCTGGCACATTCCTGTGGTACACCATGCATACACAAGGTCTTTCAAGTGGTGTAAAGCTGAAGTAATTGACAGAACTTTAAAACCTGTTATATGAAAATTAGAGGGGCTGTGGAAATACAAAGTTGCAGCATGAAATGAATCTGTGGTTCTAGACCTTTTCTGGAAAAAAATGCTCCATCTTCCCTCAGTCTCTTCAGAAAGTGTGTGTCCTCTGAGCTTCACTGCCAGTTAGATGCTAAATATGTCTTAGCTGCTAAGAGGAATTTTTTCATAGGTGCAGACTTCTGGAATTAAAGACAAAATCTGTATGTGTAAAATCTATTGCATCAGATACACCACTTCTATGCTGCACTCAAGGTGAAAGCCTCATCATGTTTTTTTACTGTATCAACACAAGAAATAACAAGATCAATATTGTGGACAAGCTACTGGCTGAGTCTAATCAATAATGACATTTTCTTTCTGCCAAAACATTGTTAAGTGCCTTTTTTCCTAGTTTGAATATTTCAGGATGTGAACCTGAGGAAGAACAGTTGAAAGGCTTGTACCCAGCCATGGTTTCAGCTGGGATAGAGTTCATTTTCTTCTTAGTAGCTGGTACAGTGCTCTGTTCTGTATTGACTATGAGAATAATGTTGATACCACACTGAAATTTTGTTGTTCAGTAGTGCTTACCCCAAGTCAAGGACTTTTCAGTTTCCCGTGATCTGCCAGGGAGCAGATGCACAAGAAACTGTGAGGGCTCATGGCCAGGACACCTGACCTAAACTGGCCAAAGGGATATTCCATACCACAGGACATCATGCCCAGTGCATCAGCTGGGGGAAGTTGGCTGGTAGAGGCCAATTGCTGCATGGGGATGGGACGGATATCAGTCAGCAGGTGATGAGCAATTGTGCATGCTTCTTTTGTCTGTCTTGGGTTTTGACCTTTTCATTATTATTATTGTTGTTATTATTATCGTTATTGTTGTATTTCACTTTGTTTCAATTACTAAAATTTATTATCTTAACCCATAAATTTTACTTTTTGTTCCTGATTCTTCTCCCCACAATGAGGGAGGAGAGAGCGAACAGCTCTATGGTACTTAGTTGCCATCTGGGCTTAAACCACAACAACCCCTTTCAATACCTTAAAGTTGGTATTGAAGTTCTTAAGAAGGTTTTTAAAGAACTTGTTTCTTTGATTGCTTCTTAATCTTGGTCATCAGTGGCTTTAAAAATCCATTATTGTGGGAATGCTGCTGCACACGTTGCTGAACATTCCAGTATAAACCCCCCATCTTGTTTTCTAATGTTTCAGAAGACTACAAGTTAAACTTTCCTGATAAAACTCACATTTCTCTTTTAGCAAATTTAAGTTTCTGAGACTTACGTAGCTTGTTCTATTAGGAAGCCTTAATAATAAAGTAGTCTGTTGGAGCCCCTACTTTGAAACAGATTTTTGACCATCTGTTGCCTAGCAGGCAAGTAAACCAATAAAGGAATAATTGGAATTTTCCTGGCTGAATTCTCAGAGGAACCCTCAGGAAGTCTCACCTTGCTTTTGACCTGTTGGTTTTATTCAACAGACTTTTGTAATTTTTACTTCTTTCTCCATTGGAAAATGAATCTGAGATAACAGAAAATAATTGCTGAAGCAAGATAAAAGTTTGTTTATTTGTGCTAAATCGTTGCTAGAGGCAGATCTAAAGATGTGATGTTTGTGTTTTGGATAGGTATTTCTAGAAATGTGCTGTTTTTGAGAGTTCTGTGGGGGAAAAATAGCCCAACACCAGATAGATCCTGGTCGATTGCAGCTAAACCCTGATAGGATCTTAAATCCAGGATGACACTAAGAGGAGCCAATTTCCAGTATAAAGACTTTGGACTTTAAAAAAAAAAAAAAA
>WBMY01008815.1:1086183-1154277 GCA_013397315.1 Donacobius atricapilla
AAAAAAAAAAGAAACACAAACCCAAATGGCAAACCCAGAAATTCATACATACCTCTTGACTATCATCTGTCATAGAATTAAGGCTTGAATGCTTTGGCGCAGAGGTTTAGCAGACCTCTGCCTGCTGAATCTTTGCTCCTGCCCTGGAGCACCTGTGAAACACACTGAGGACAGGAAATCTTTAATGACACATCCAAAAAACATGACTGAAGTTGTCACAGCTCTGTGAGAGTACGGGTCCAGCTCACACAGACTGCATAACAGGTTGGAAGTTTAGCATGTCCCAACAAAAAGGAATTTCTCAGCACACAGTCTGATAGGAGCCATGTAGCTGACAGGCAGGATTTGAAAAAACCCGCTCTTACAGGGTGAGTGGGAAAGCTTTGCCTGCTGTTTGAGTGCCTGGAGAACACAAGTTCTTCCTGTAGGGAACATGTTCTTTATAAAGGCAAATTTACTAGCCCTGGAATGGTGAATGTGCCTCACCTGGAGCCCAGTCTCACACATGGTAGGCATCTTTCTGGTGGCCAGGAATGTTTTCATGTAGACTCTGCTGGAAGGGTGTAACAGTTCCCTTGGGTTGATAATACCTGTTTTGGTCATACAGAATCTCTCGAGGCAGGAAGAGCAAGACCCAGTGTTGGGTGGTGGCAGGAAAGGGTGCTATCATTTTCCAGTTCAAGTTACTGTCTTTTGAGCTGTGTTTCCCTCTGATACTTTTGTTGAGAAGAGATAATATTGGACCAAACATTCATAATAATTATCTCAGATATGGGGGGGAGATACGGATTTCTGTGCTTAATCATTTGGTTCCTGTGCAGTGGATTCCATCTCCTGTTGTGTTGCTCTAGTAGCGAGTACTTCCTTTTGCACACCCCCCACATCTTAACTGCTGATATGGGAATGGCTTCATCATTGGCATCACTGCTGTGGGGTTGTGATGTTTTTCGCTTACTTACTTGCTATGGGTAAGTACTGTCTAAAACAGCCGTGACTGTAAATGGACAAAATGTTACTGCTTGCTGCCATTTGCATTCCCATCAGACTGTAGGCGTGCCTTGCCTTGCAGGGTGGTGTGAAAGAGACACGGATGGTCTTTATGATGACAGGAAATGTAGAATACTGTCATGAGAATTAGGAGATACTAGCATTTGTTTGATTTGGCTCAGAGTTATTTTTAGTTTCCCTTCAATTAAAAGAGCATCCTTGTGTGTTATCAAGTGACCTGGGGTTCAGGTAGCCTTACAGACCATTAACACTGTTGTGGTTCATCTTATTGAGCTATGATGGAAATTCAGAAATGGTAAGTGAAAGTCCTTCCTCCCAAAAATCTGAAGACCATCAGGGAAGTATGGGGAGCTGTGATATTAAGCCAGTCTGGCACAGCTCTACTGTGGAATGCCAGTGAAGAAGCTGGTGCTACAGAAGCACTGAATTCAACTTCAAATTCTGAAGGCAGCTGAAGTCTGCCGTATTTCTTGGCCCTGTGCTTGGGTGCAGATCAAGACTGTGCTACATCATTCCACCTTCCTGCTTTGGTTCACATTTGTGAGCAGTTTTGGAGACTGCACGTCTTTCTAAATTAAACAACCTGAAGCAGTGGAGAGTACCTCAGCAATTACTGGGCATCCAGTCTTTGTGAGCAGAGTAGAGCAAATCTGAAGTAAATCCTGGCTTCCCTAAGTATAATCTTGACTTCAGGTATATGCTACCAAGTATTCCACACTAGAGATCAACACTTACTGTGATATAATACTAATGTAAACAAGGTGACCATGCAAATTTTTTTGTTCCATTTATTTTTTTTCCTGGTTATCCTTTGCATTCCAATGATCAAAATAATTGATTTTGGGCAGGAATTGGCAGATATCTGATCTCTTAAGTAATATGATCAAATATTACTTTTTTCATGACGTTCAGATGTATGATCTAAGCTCCTGTTGTAACCAAACTATTTTCATGTTTTAAAGTTTTGCTCACAAGCCACACACAAAAACCTTTTCTTCATCATGGCATGTTGCAATTTCTCCTGCTGCCTTGGTGGTATGTGAAGAGTATTAAAAATGAGCATGTTTTGAATAGAGAATTACCATCTATAAATATGTAGTGTTCAGGAATCCTCCTGTACGGACTGCAGATTTTCTCTTGCTGATTAAAATGACAAGATATTTGTACTACTGAATGTTTTTCCAGTTGAATTTGATTGAAAAATGTCTTAGCATCCATTTTTATATTCATCTTTGTGGATCATGAGAGCAGCTAACTCACAGTGAGGCAAAGTTTTTTTTCATCAGTCTTCAAGAAGGTGTGTTTTTTACTGGTTTAAAAGTCATGTGTATAATTTGTTCTCTGCATGACAGGAAAGTATAATAATAATTCATAATAATTTCTATGAAAGTCTGTCAGAATTTGAAGAAAGACATAAATTAAAAGTTATTTGTGCCTTATTGTCACTTGTCCTGGATATAAAATGTGACAACAATTTCTTCTGCTGCATTATTGGTACAGAAAAAATGTGGAATTAGAAAGACATGCCCAGGCCACAACACCAATATTCCCACCTTCTATACCTATATATGCTTATATACAAAGGTGCACTGTAACATTAATAGATTACAGGGTACAGAAATTTCTCCCTGAACAGCTGATTCTCCAGCATTAGCAGCTGGGTTGGAACAAAACCAGTAACCATCCTAATGCATTTCCTAGCTGAGAAGAAAATATTCCCTGGAGATCATGGAAATTTGTTAATGGTAAACATAAATAATGTAAGAATTTCTGTGCAATAATTTTGGAATTATGAAATGTTTTTTGGAACTTCAGAGTTCACAGGAGCACTAAGCTGCAGAAGGAGACAGCATTTATCTCTCTAGAAATATGTAAATTGTTTTACAATAGCAAAAAAGATACAGGACTTCTTGTTGTAAATAAATGGTTCTGTAATTTTTCTCTAGTTAAGAAAATGAATAGATACCTAATTATGGCTTTATTCTGATCCTACTTGTTTGACTCATTTGAAAAGACTTTCAGATTTCCTTGCATAATTAATGGGGACAGATGAGCCAGCGGCACGCCCAGATGGCGGAGAGGGCTAATGGTATCCTGGGCTGCACCAGGAGTGCTGCCAGCAGCCTGAGGGAGGTGATCCTTCCCCTCTGCTCAGCACTGGTGAGGCCACAACCAGGGGACTGGCTCCAGTTCTGCACTCCCCAGTGCAAAGAAACCCATGGAACTTTTGGAGAGTCCATCCAAGAGCTACTAAGGTGATGAAGGGACTGGAGCATTTCTCCTGTGAGGGCTGGGAGAGACGGGGACTGCTGAGCCTGGAGAAGAGAGGTTTTGTGGGGAGCTCACCAATGTATATGAATACCTGAAAGGGTGGGTTAGGGATTGATGTTGCAAGTGGCATATGGATGCTGCTGTGTTGCACGCTGCCCCTGTCAGATGATTCTTTTCCACCTTTCCATTCATGTTCACTTGCTGGCTAGTATTTTTTACTTAAGCTGGACGTTTTGAGGGCAAGAAAATATTTTCATAATGCTTTGGTAGCACAATAAGTATTAAATAGCTGGAAAGAACACAAACAGTAATGGTAATTGTTACAGGATACATCAAATACTTCCATGTTAGTTTTACTTTAGTTTTAAATATTAATATGGTAAATCCTATGGCTTACTACACTTATTTAAAAATAATATATACACAAATAATTTGCTAAATTTAAAATGTATTTTTATATGGGTAATTATTTTCCACCAGAAGTGCCACTCTGTTCAAAGGTCCCAGGCAATAAGAGCCCTTGTTGTCTCTTCATGTAGGACTACCAGAGAAGTCAGAGTTGGGATGGGCTTATTGCAGGAAGGCTTTTCAGAGGACTAAGAACATACTCAGTAGGAAATTGGAAGCATTACTACTTTTGCTTCTAGCACAATATTTTGGATTTTTTAAAAATATTATTACTGATCACCATGATTTCTGAATGAGGATGTGTTGCATATCCATATGCAGTAAACAATTTTCACACCAGTTAATATAAGCTGACACAGAATGTATAAGAACAGGAAGTGAATATCAATGTTTTGCTAGCACTGATACAAATGCACAGGCAGTTTAAACAATACCAAATATAAGACTGCAGAGCAAGCTGTTCTTCTTCATATAAATATGAATAAAGTGTAAAAGTATCCCTTGTCCTTATAAAAACATTTTCCCCAGTTTGATTCATTAAAATCCCCTTTTCCCGGCATCTATGAATGCAGTTTCTTTGGGCAGGTGAAATATTACTTCTTGTGCAGGAACAGACTGGGCAAATCTTGAATGCTTTGCAAGATAAAGATGTTCTGACATACAGCTGTTCTGGTAGAAATTGATTTTGAAACTGGCTTTGGCCATAGAAGCAAATATATCCATGCCTTGTTTCTTTTGTTCAGATATTTCTGACAGTCAGCCAAATTGCTCATATGAGTATTTAATTATTATTTAGTATTTATTACTAAACTGACTGTGTTAAAAGCCATTTCAGCTTTTCTTGGTACAGCAGGTGACATTTGTGAGCTGATTATATGAAGACAGTTCTTTCCAGGGCAAGTCCAAACCTAGCTGGCAGGACATTGACTCTGAAGAATTAGCAGTCTTTGGCTTTGATAATTAGTGGCAGCAGAGAACAGTCTCAGAAGGAATCAAAACCACATAGAAGATGCATGTAAATCAGCGTGTTGGAATCTCTTTGGATATTGTTTTACTACTTCTATTCTAGTGAGGTTTGAGGGGGATATTATTGAAGAGAGCTGGATGAGCATCTTACTAAATCACCTCCGCTTGAAGTCTAAATCACTTTTAAATCACCTTTACTGGTGCTGTGTGAGAATGAGCCTAATTACTGTTTTCTTCAGTGGCAAAACTGGTTTAAGAGGTTTCTGCCACACCTTTCATCACGTCTTTAATTGTGCTAGTGCAATTCTTTGAGGGCTGCATAGCAAGCTTTTATTAGTGAAATGGACTAGGTTTCAAACAAGTCCCCTCCCCTCCCCTCCCGCACACAAAATCAGTTCCATTAACTCAACTGAGGAGGAAGCAAAATGTAATTTCCAAATGGATTTCCTCTGCTTAAAAATGTCTGTCATATTTGAATTTTTCCTCCTCATTTCTGCAATGTCGGGTGATGTATTTAAGCCTGACTAGAAATCCAAGTTCTCTTATTTGTTTAGCAAAAAGGTGTTAGGGAACTTTTCCGAAGTGTTTAACAAGGAAACACATCTTTCTTCATAAAACTAGGTCTCAGACTGTTCTTTTCTATTGCAAGGAAGAGCATAGCAGCAACCAAGGTGATCTCTCTTACTGCACAGCTCTACCATCACCTGACGTTTCCCTTTTATCTTGGAAGATAATGACCAGTTATGAAGAAGGATGTATTTCACTGTTAAACACAGTGGCAAATGTCAATGGCTTATAAAAATAGAAGTCTAGAAATTATGTAAATATTATCATTGACCATCTTCATCATACTCCAGTGAGTCATGTTATGCTTGGGATGAATTAAAGATTTTTGCATAACTTAAAAATACAAAGTACATTTTGCACTTAATTTATTGGGGCATTTTGAGATTATGAGCTGACTTAAAGGTCTGACTTCTCTTCAAGGACACTGACTCAGACCAGCAAAGGGATGAGCACACTTGCTGTGTGTTATGCTGCATGGTGTGATTCTGCCATCTGAGTGGGTGTGTTGGGGAGGACACTGGATGTGCTGAACATAACCCTCTCCGTGCTCTGAGATTCACAGGGCTGCTAGTGTTGCAACAGGTCACCTGGGGCCAGAGGGAGCTGTGGCTTGACAAAACCTGTCATAGAAGGAATAGTGCTTCTTAAACTATGAATAGGTAGTGGAAGAGATAAAGGCAGTGCTGCCGCCTAGTACACACCTACCAGGCTTCATCACCATAGCCTGGGAGGCTGGCTGGGGGAAGCTTCCTGAGGGTTGTAGCATTTCTCTTTGCCTGTTACTTGCCTCACTTGATGTCAGATCCATCTCCACCATTCAAACATCCACTCTTTGGGGCATCATCTGGGGATTTGTGTGGAAATCTAGGCTGGGTTATTACAACACAGAACCATAGCACCTCTGCACTCTGGCACTAAATGCTCAATTTGGGGTCCTGAAAGACCTGTAAAGCAGCCACTGCCTCTTAACACAGCGAAGAGCTCATTAATGAGCTACAGGAAGACTGAACGATAAAGAGACAATGCAGCGATGATACACAACTGCTTAGGCTGGTCAAAGCAGTGTCTGAGAAGGATGAAGGGAAAAAACACCCACTGCCAACAAGTGCCAAGCTATCAGAGGATGGAAGAGTGTTAAATGCTCAAAGGAAGTGCTGGGTTTAACACAAGCTGTTATGAATTGGACATTGTTGGAAGCTACCTAGAGACTCTGGAAAACAAAGTCTTAAGATGTATATAAAAATGGAGGGAGAAAATATATCTTACCTGGAATATAATGGCCAATTCTATGTATTTATCTACAAAGTGATCCAACAGAAGCAATTAGTCACAGCTAAGACTGAAGACAAATTAACTGAAAGATAAACTCACATAAGAGGGATACAACCCACTGAGAAGTGTAGAAAAATCATGACTGAGCCTTTTTAGAAACATGTAAGAGCAGAAGACTAACTTGAAGTACAGCAAGGGGAAGTTTTTTTATTGAACACATCATTGACATGTATAACTCAGCACCAAAGTAAATGTAAAAAGGTTTAAGTATTTTAAATTATTTCCAAAAATAAACAGTTTGTATGTATGTTGTTAGTTTTGTGACAACCTTCAGAATTACATCAGAACTAATAAAGACATTTTCTATGTTTATATAAGCGTATAATAGTAGAAATCCTCCAAGTCATAGGAGAGTAAATGACTTTTAAGGAAAAAAAGCCCACATGTGAACAGAACTGCAACACAACTGTCAACATCTTGTGGAGTTTTACTCTTCATATAATCACTCCAGTGTGGTCTATCGTAAGGCATTGAGCTAGATGGATCATTGATCTTATATCATTTGGCAAATTCTGCTGATCTTGGGTGCATTCTTTTCCATTATTTCTTTTTCTGAAGGAATAGTACCTCTAAACTATGAATAGACAATAGAAGGGATTTTTTTTTAGTGATATCCTTTATCTCTAGTGCACTGTGAGTGGCAGTGCTTGGACAGGTTATCTGAGGGTTTGATCTTTCAAAGGTCAGTGCTTTTAAATGGGTGATTGTTATCTGATATTTTCATTATACTATATAAAAAATGGCATTCAATAAATCTTGTTTTCTTTATAATCAGTAATACAGTTATCAAACAGGCTGCATTGATGATTTAATTCTGGTCACCCATTGCAAGTCCCCTTAATAGAATAAAAAAATACCTTCATAAGTAATGCTCTTTTGGTAAGCATCCTTTTCTGATAGCAAAAATAATACCTTAGGCTTGCAGCTGTAATGCTTCTGATCATGGTGGTTTCCACTGAAAAAGGTGAATGGGCACACGCACATCTCCCTGAAGAGGACATAGTACAAAGTACAAACAGGTGCAGGAGCAGAGATGGGAGGCAATAGGGCACAAGTGTCTGAAAGCAGACAATGGAGTTTCTTGTGCCTTGGGTCTGTAATTTCCTCTCTTTTAAGGTGTGGCTGTATTGGTTTGGGGTGTTTTAATCACTTTTGTGCAATGACAAGTAAGACTATAGGCAATTTTCTTCACAGTTAAGATTGTCAAGAAAAGTTACGTAAAAGCAGTTGCATTCTGGGAAAAAAATAGGAGTCCTTTTCTTCCCTTGCCATAGCCTCATAAATTGTGACTTTTTCAGCTCAAGATTTTCCATATAAGCATTCCCAAGCAGTGACTCTCTTTCCCAAACTCTGATCACTCATACATTGCGTTAGGAAGATGTCATCTTATTGCTGCTGGTTGAGTGGTGCATTTGTTCTCTCCTCACTCTGAAACTGTCAATGCTCTTTAGTATGATAGTTCCTGTAACTGGTAGGAGTGGGGGAGCAGAGTGTTCCTTCAGACTCACTTCCTCCGAGCTTAGGCGCATACTGTGTAGCAGTAATTTCTGTCCTTCAGAAGGAATTATGAGAGAAGTATTAAAGTAGTAACAGAATCCCTCGTCCAATCCAAAAAATGAGTTAATTGCTGCCTGGGTCAGCACAGAGGCTGGAATTAAACCACCATCAAGCTGCTCTGTGCATAACGATCTGATAAATGTGTCTGATATTGTTGCTTGTATGCACACTACAGATGTTCGTGTTCAAATTTATCAAAGCTTGGACTCATTGTATAGTGCAAACATATGTTAAGTTTAGGAACCTGGAGTTTGCAAGGGGCTTTCCAGATCTGTAAGCTCAATTTCTGCTTGTCAAGTATAGCTTTGTGTTCCTGCACCATCCACAAAGTTACCAGGCTTCATTAGGCTCCATTTTAACATAGGCATTTGGAGGTTTTTTTTCCCCAGTTCTAGAAATGGATGGCTGCCCCACAACTCTTCTCTGAAGCTTAAAAACCTTTTTTCTCATTTCTTCTCTAAATGTATTCATGGTATAGCAAAGCTTTTTTTTTTTTTTNGGTGGTACTATTATTATTCTCTATCTAAAGCATTTATTTTTGGTGGTACTTGTGTGCTGATGCATAAACAGGGAGATACTCTATCACTTTTCAACCTCCATTCAGTTGTGCCAAGAAAGTCAACCCTTTTATCGTCCTTTCATAAAGAAGTCTCTATTCCCATGCTGGTTTCAATAACCTTTTTCTGCTCTTCTTCCAATATACTTGCATTTTTTAAGCATGGATATGCAGAATGAGGTAGATTATTCCAAATGAGGTCTGATCTGCAGCTTACTTAAGTAACATACCCATAGGTCTGATTTACTGAAGATACCTTGATGTGATGGAGCAGTGCAGCTGCCTTTCTTTGTGTTTGTGTCACATGGATGAGTTTTCATTATCCTGTGATATACCCACAACACTCTTCTTCTCTGCCATACTTGCAGTTGATTGTCTCACAAAATATTTTCAGGAAAACTAAGTAACTGGGACTTGCATGGACATGAGATATGTAAAAGGTAGCTAACAGAGTAAGAGAAATGGTTAGTTATTGAAGGAATGGTTTGTTCATTTCCCTAGGGATTGTTAGATGTGGTGTTCCTTGTAGAACTGTGTTGGGCTTGTACTGTTCAACTTACTCCAAAATGACCTGGAAGAGGGAAGCAACTAAGTTTACTAAAGATACAACATTAATTAAGACAGTAAGGAAGGTGGAAGAGCCCCATGGCAACAGGGCAGTAAAGTGTCATTTGAAAATGAGTGTGGATAAAATCATGCTCAGTCGTAGTTTCAAACATGTGAAACACCTTTCGAACAAGTGATGGGATATGCCCTGATGGATGCAAGATCCAAGAGTTCTGATAGACAGGGCCAAGAAAGAGTCAGCTTGGTGGTAGTCAGAAATGCCAGTCCAACCTCCAGCATTATTAGGCACAGAGTAGAACACTTCTCTACAATTTCCTAAATCTGATTTAACTGCTCTGTGCAGTTTTGATCCTCTTATCTCGAAGCAGATAAAGCAAACAGAAGGTGAGCAGCAAAAAAAGCCATTAATTAATATGATTTACCAGTCAAAAGACTGAGCTTGGGTAAATTATTCATAGTATCATTAAAATTCAAGTACAACTGAAATTTCCTGTTGGGTTAGCTAACACAGAGAAATTACACCTCACGTGTTTCTTCTACAAGACTTTGTACATTGCAATGATAAGATGTTTTACCTGCCTCTCATTGTCTGGAAGTGTCTTTATGCATCTTAAGAAAAGGAAATGTTATTTTTTATTTATTCCTTTGGAAAAACTTAAAAAGCAATGATTCTATTATTAAATCCATCAAAGTAGAGAAGAAATCTCTTTTGTTCATATAAAACTCGAAGGGACTTGCAGAACAGCCAGTTTCACAGGAAAACAGACAGACAGGAGGCTACATGGGACGTCTGCCTGGTCCAGCGCTGCACTGGGCAGGCTGGGGAGGTGCAGAGTGAGTCCTGTTCAGAAGTCAAAAGCAGCATAACCCTGAATTCACTGCATGCTCTGCCTGGAGTACTCTAGATAGCTAGTTGCAGTAGCTCTGGAAAATGTCTTGCTGTACAGCATATAACCCAAATGAGCTGGCTCATCTGGGGCTGGAGAATTGGTAGGGCCTGTCTGCACTTGCTTGGTTTGATATCAGTGTAAAAGCTGCCCAGACTAAATTTCAAGAGATTTCCTTTTCCTTGCTGCAATGAAAAGAAAATACTCCTTTTTGGTTGGTTTTGTTTGTTCGTTTGTTTTGTTGGCAAAGAGAAGAAAGAATTCCTGGTTTATGCTGGATTTACTGTTCCTTTCTGTGGTGATGACTTACATTTAGGACCAAATGCTGTCTGTCAGTGTGCTTTGGCAGCGTAGCCACTTGCACTGGGTACAATTGTCACAAGGTTTGTGACATTGGGACTGCTGGCTGTGATCAGCCCCTACACCAGGCTGAACACATCACTATTCGTCTATTCATCCTCCTAGTGTGTAAATGGTGAGGCAAAAATATAGCCACAGTGGCTAGATCCTTGGAGTTTTGCTGTGAAAAATGTTTGTTCTGCTTTTAAATACCTTTGATGGATTATAATCTGTGGAAGCATGGAATTAGATAGCTTGGAATGTCGATTATAGTACTTCTATGTAATTTAATTGATTTTCAGAAAAGGTGTTAGAATATGTTACTACTGTACATGTAGGAACATTTTTCTGAAGTATGTATTATTCCATTTTACAGGGTGGTATAAAAGTTACATCCCTTTGTAAAACTAAATAAAAAGTTCAGCAGGAAAACCCAGACTCAAATGCAAATTCCCTGGCATAAGCTTCCACTCCTGCCTAGGCCTTTCTCCCTTCTCTGAAACAAGCATTTATACAATGACATTCACAATTTTGAAATACAAAAATATTTGAGTTTACTTGCTCATGGCTAGTGCTGAGTTTTGTTTTCCTGCTTAAAACAGACCTTTGAACAGCATTTGTCAAGAACAGCAGAATTCAGGGTTAATGATAGTGCAGTGTATTCTTCTCACTCAGTATAGCCAATATCAGACTGGCACCTGAGCTCCTAACTGTAACTCATCCAATGCCCGCTCTGCTTTGTTGCAGGTTATGGACACACAGTGCCTTTATCTGATGGGGGAAAGGCCTTCTGCATCATCTACTCGGTCATCGGGATCCCGTTCACGCTGCTGTTCCTGACGGCCGTGGTGCAGCGCATCATTGTGTATGTCACCAGGCGGCCGGTGCTGTACTTCCACATTCGCTGGGGCTTCTCCAAGCAGGTCGTTGCAATCATCCATGCCATGGTCCTCGGGTTTATCACTGTATCCTGCTTCTTCTTAATCCCAGCAGCAATATTTTCTGTCCTGGAAGATGACTGGAATTTTTTGGAGTCTTTTTATTTTTGTTTCATTTCCCTGAGCACCATTGGTCTCGGAGACTATGTGCCAGGAGAAGGCTACAATCAAAAATTCCGAGAGCTATATAAAATTGGAATTACATGTAAGTGTCAAACTAACCAGCTAAGTAAAAGGCATTTTATATTAAACAAAAAAACCCTCAACATCAAACTGACAATCAGACTTCTCTTCTCCATTCTGTGAATAATGATCATTTGTCAGTTAGCAAACTGGGCATTAATTTAGATAGCTCTGTAAAGAGGAAGCTTTTAAGTAAGGTCAATTTTCTTAGTTAAAAAAGAAAAAGCTAAAACTAGAATTCCATTATTCTAACCATAGCTATTTACTGTCTTATTAATAGTAGAATAAAAACCCTCACGTAACTGTTATGAAAATGATTAAGAGCATTTTGGGCTGACATTTCAGTGCATCACAGAGCCAAGATGGTCTGTGTAACCTAAGGTCATCCCATAAGGCTAGATGACAGGTGGACAGAGATGAATCAAGAAGCCATGGAAAATGAGGCAGAATAGCAAAGTTTCTGACTTCAGTTGTAACAGAAGGTAGCTGAAGCTGGCACTAGTACATACCAGCTGTCAAAGACAGACAAGTAGACTGAGATGTTAGAAAAGCAATACCATGAATGCTAAATTTAAATTGTTTAATTATATTTGACACAGAAGAAATCATGGTGATCAGTGATTTTAAGAAAGTGAAGCTTTTTAAGAAGACAATTACCTTTATGTTGGTATTCTGAGTAAATGTATGCTGAGGGCAATATTTTCCAGCGACAGTGCTTTTGAGACATTGCAGTTTCTCATACAGCTTCAACCTGAGCAGTCTTTGAGTCATCAGAGGCATCAGTTAAAAGATCTGAACAGCCAAAGGAAACCTTTCCTGTCAGGTTCATTTCTTAGGCTGGTCTGCATTTGACTGTGTTTCTGTGCATGATCCAGCAACCATAATGTAGGCAAAGAGTCTGTTAACTTGGCTTTGTGTTTTACCTGGAGAGGTTTTTTCATTCCTTGAAGCAGGCCCTTGAATTAGCCAACAGAACACTTTGTTTTATTATACTGCTAGGCCTGTTGCCATTGCAGATTTCCTCCTCTCCCTGTCATGTTTATCTTATGAATGGTAGCTTTAATTATTAATGTGCTGGTCTGCACAGTTAATTTGGAGATGCTAAGTGGTGAAATGAATGGAAAGTCACACATGGCAAAGGCCTTGTTACAGGCTTGCTGTTCTGAAAACTCAGAATCTGAAGAAAACATTATGGCTCAGATTAAATATTTTTCAAGATGTAGAACAATTAGGAAATAAATTGCAGCAAATACTAAAAGAAATACTAAAAGGAAAAAGTAGCTTTTAGGTGAAGTTATGACCTCAGAATATCTAATTTCAATAGGTTTAAAGGTTATAACCTTTAAAATATTCTTTTTCCTTTCATGTGGACAATTCAAGGAACCAAATGCATAGCTTCCATTTGATGTTATGATATAAAGTTTAAAAACAATTAATAATTTTAGCTGTAGTGCTGATTTAGATTAGTATTCAGTATTAAAAATTTGATTAATGGTACTCTTGGCAGGAAAAGGAGAGTGCTCCTGCCAGTGAATAATCTGTAACTACAGGTGAAATATTTAGGCCATTAGGTAACAGAACAGTGACCATATGGAAGTTATAATCATTAATCTGTGTTGATTTTTCAGCACACTTAATGTTCAGCCCTTGGACAAGTGCATTCTGCTAATAGTTACACACTTAGCTTCTGCTTGATTTACTTCATTGAAATGATAAAATAACTAAGTAGTCATGCTCCTCATTGAATTGTAATGATCAGAAGTAGGGATCTAATGAAACACTGAGATTAAAAGATATTCATTTTAACCCCTTCCTATAAACTATACATGTGTATGCTTGGAGAGGTTAAAAAAAGAACGTAGTGTGCTGCTGGTCATAGAGATCTCTATTTCCGAAAGTCTCAGTCTATGAGAGCTGACGATTAACTCTAAAAATAAGTCAGTCAGTACATGGCTGAAGTAATTTGTAATATAATTTAGATAACACTTCCAGGTTTTGGGTAATCTGTGTACCTTAGTAAAACATTGCAAATATCCCCAAAAGATGGAGTAACTGTGTCAGGTTTTTCAAATTCCAGGAGTAATTTTACAGTAATTTTTCATTTTGGTTTTATTACGTTTGTACACATTTCTAGTAGTTTTGTTTTTCCAGGTATTTCAGGGTGTTGTATATCTAATAATTTTAGAGGAAAATAATTCCAAAGTTTTCATGAAATAGTAAGTGATTTGTCCTGCTAAACTGATACAAATGATGAATGACTATAATTAGCTCCCATATTTTTGCTTCAGTTTCTAATATGTAGGAATATTGTGGTAAAATTTTGTTTTCCATCTTTTGATCAAAATCTTTTGAAGGGCAGTTAATCATGAAAGTCATAAGTAAGTAGGGGAGTGTGCATGTGGTAAATTTTAGTATTCTGGGTTTTTTAATACCTTTACATGTTTGTTGTTTTTTTTCTTGCACAGTTGTAACAGAATTGAAGCCACTAGTATTACTTTTTCTTTTTATGTGTGGTCTTGCTGGTTGTAGAATTCAAAAGGAAAAAATCCAAGGATATCACAGTTTAAAGCTCTGAAATTATGCCATAAAGAAAATGGACATACTAACCAGACATGACAGGGGTGAGAAAAGTCACAGGCTCAAAAGTGGTCTAACCCTACCTGGTTTGCTAATAATTAATTTTTTTACTTTTTTTTTTTTTTTTTCTTTTTGCACTCAGGTTATCTGTTGATGGGTCTTATTGCAATGTTGGTGGTTCTTGAGACTTTCTGTGAACTCCATGAGCTCAAAAAGTTTAGGAAGTTGTTTTATGTGAAGAAGGACAAGGAAGAGGACCAAGTGCATATAATGGAACATGACCAGCTCTCCTTCTCTTCCATCTCAGACCAAGCAGCCTCCATGAAGGACGATCAGAAGGCAAATGAGCCTTTTGTGAATTCCCAGTCCCCAACTTCCAATGACAGCTCTCTAAACAATTAATACACGGGTATCCATACCGGTGTTTTGGTGCATTTATGCTACTTACCATGAGAAATAGAAAGCCTCATATTTTTTTTCTCAAAATATAAAAGCTGGAAGACTGTGCTACTTTAACAAGGATTCATCACTTCTGACATAGAAAAGACTTTTGGGAAAAATGTGGGAGCCACCCTGGGAAAAGGGAATAGATGTAAGATGTGGCTGGGAACATAAGGCCATTTTGGTTGCGGGATAAGGATTTAGGCGTACCACATTCAGAGATGCCAGAGAGAAAGGCTTGCACAAGCGACTTCATTGAACATCTTTAGGAGACCAGGCCTTCACTGACATCCAGCTCATTGAGTTGCACACCCCATCTCACAACTAGTTGACAGCAGATTTTGGGATGTGCACTTATGATAGTCACAGTTTTAATCCAATAGCTAGCATCTTAATCTGGAAAACATTTTCAGAGCAGTATCTCTAGATCTGGTGGAGGAGGGAATGTCTAGGTCATCCCTCTATTACCCAGTAACTTGCAGGTGCAAACAGTAGTTCTAGGAAAGAAAAAACAAGACTGCAGTCCCTCCTTTGCCCATGCCATTTACATCTAAATTTCCTACTTCTTTAAAAGGTCCTCTAATCACCAGAAAAATGTTGTCCTGAAGAGAGTGTGCCTTGAGTCTTCCATGCTGTTTGTTTTTTGTATGAAATACTTCCTGAGAGACGGCAAAAGCAATTAAAAGCTGTGGATGAGGTGAGACTGTAGGGAAGGAAGACAGATGCATTTCAGTCTTCTGAAATGGGCAGGAGGGAGTATTTTGCTGTGTGGAATGGCATGAAAACGAGTCAACATATGCCACACACGACTGGCACAGTCATGTGCTTATGGCATTCCCCTAGATGGTTGAAATCTGTTCAGCAGAAGGACTCAGTGCTGTTCCTCCCACAGTCCAGCCCAGAGTGTGCTTTGCTGAGCTGGTGGGTACAGGGAGGAACAGAAACAGCATCACCTTTGAACACAGCTCTGATTTCTTCTTTTGCTTTTCTAACTGGTACTCAGAGAACTTTTGAGGAGAAAAGAATGTTTCAGGTCAAAACAATTTTTCAGTTTTTCATATGGCAAGAAAAAAGGAAAAATGTCACATTTGGTTCAGATGGAACCGTTTTTTTTTCCCCTTGGGAAAAGTCACTAAAAAGTCTAGATCTCGCTCAACTTCTGAAGCTGGAACCTCTTTGGGTGTAACATGAGAGGTGTTTTAGTCCAGCTACCAGTCACTGTGCTGAATGCAGGGACCTCAGAGTGAATTGCAGTGGGCATGAGACGAGATTTAAGTGGTTGTAGTACTTTCTCTTCTGGCCTTAAGAACCTTACAATAGGGGAATCTTGATAATGCTTTGTAGTGAACAAAAGATCTGGAGCACAAATAGCCATATTAAGACAGCCTCCCACATAGGAACAGTGCAGAGGAGAGCCTTTTACCTGCAGTGCAAGCATGCCAGATTGCCTGTAATTTGGCTTTTAGTGTCTAGAGCTGAATAATAATTTACTGTAAAAGAAAAAAAAAATGCAGTGTGTCTAGATTTAGCGCACGTGGGAAAAATACTTGAAAGTAAATAACCCAAGATATACTGTGTTTGAGCTTAATTATAGCTAGCATCAAACAAATTTTTATATCTTTACTGGAAAAACTTACTTGAGGGTTAAATCAGCTGAAAGTCTTCAACTGAAATTTATATTTATAGAAAATCAGAGCTAAAGGTTTTGGTTGTTTTGAGTTTTAGAGATTAGGTGAGAGCATATTGTGTTTGCATGTTCCCAGGAAAGTGGCTATTTTTATACTGCTTAGGTTAACACAGTTCTATTTATAATGAATGTTAACCAATATATATGTACATATATACATAAATATATTTATATACTGTACATATATCATAAATCACCAGAGTCTAACAGACTTAGGAATGGCATTTTAGATAATTTTTCCCCTAGTCTCCTCTTTATACAGTCAATATTTGAAAACTGTGGCATTAAAATGACACTGACATAAAATTAAGAGTACTGTACTATAAGAAACATTTATACTATTTTTTTCAGTGGAACTTTATTGATTTTTTTCAGTACCTTAAAATCCAAAATTTCTTGTCATTTCCATCTAATGTTAAGCTCCAAAGGATATGCACAGATGTTATATGATAAACAAAGTTATTTTTGCAGCGTGTACACAAATGCAAAATGTAGACACGTGAAATGAAAGCACAGAATTCAAAGCAGAAGCGATAAACTAAGCAGTATACTGTGATTGTAGGTGAATATTTGTTATTTTAAATTTCAATAAAAAGTCTGGCTTTTGCCTGCCTGCACTATGAAGTGAGACTATTTTCTTTAGTTGTGTGTGCCTTGAAGAAATTCTGTCTGCATTTTTGCATCCTTTAGTTAGCCTTCCTCAGCTCAAGGAGGCTCTATTAATGCCAGTGTTGTACCTAACCTTGATATTAGTTGTGGCTTAGTATTAAAAAAAAAAAAAGCCATCAAAGATATGTTTGGTTTTGTTTCAGATGTTGACTGATTGCAGCAAATAAAAATAGTGACATAGCATTTATCATGTCCTTATGAACCAACTGCTCCAATATTTGAGAAATCTGAAAAACTGATCAAAATAATGGCCCTCATTAGATACAGCTTTTGCATCTTCACATTAAGCCAGGATATAAGATGAGTTAAAACTGGAATCCAGATCAGAAGGAGGAAGATTATCATGCAAGAACCTCAATATAAAGTGCATCCCTTACCTAGAGGCAAACTGTGAAGCAGGTGCATGTAAACCCAGATGCAGAGCATGACTTTCAACAGTGCTGAAAAAAAGTTGCAAGAGAGTTAGAAATGCAAGCAAATTACTTGTACACATAAAAGGATTGCCTGGGTACTGTCCTCACTCTCCTGTCTTCAATTGTTCCAGGCATATATCCCATTAATAGCTTTATTCTTGTGCTACAGCTGACATTTACCATCTTCTCTTTGTCTGTCAGTCATTAAATATAAACTTGTTTTATTGTTATTTCAAGGGAAAGAACTGGCAGGATATTCATTGTGTTGGAGGAAAAAAAATGGAAAAACCCACTTTAGTTTTGATTTTGGAGCTGAGTGACAACCATGCTGTCCCTTAATGAACGTGTTCTCTTCCCAAAGTTTCTTCCCCAGGTTTGCCAGTGGCACCTTATGTGGGTGCTGAAGACTTGCTGGAGGTTGAAATGAGTTATTTTCTAAGTAGGTAACTGGAGATTTTGCAGCTTAAATGTCAGCACTACAAAACCTCCCTAGCTGGGTGCTTATTTCAGAGGAGTTGCACAAGATCAGCAGTTCTGGGTTGCATTAAATATTTGTCTGGCCCAGTGTTTTGTCTCTGGCAGTGGCCAGGAGCAATGTATGAACTTGTATAATGAAGGGACAAGTGAGTAGCAACCGTTCCCCGGGATGTTCTCCTAGCTCCCAGCAGTGTGCAGCCTGGATCCATGACAGTACCTTGGAGGGATGGAAAGTCAGTGTAGGTGTGGTGTGTGGAAGGGATTCTACACTGAGGTGCCTGCTTCCTGCTTTGGTCAGTGAGAGACTGTCCTGCAGAGGATCAAATGGAAATTTCCCACCATGCTGTTTCAAGTTAAAGGCTTGGCAGTTAGCAGGTAACTTGCATGGGATGGGCTCTTGAAAAAGGCAAGGAAGGAAAAAAGGGGAAAGGGGAAAGCCTTTTATGCACTGTTGCTTGAACAGTACTGTCCTCCCAGTAGGTAGGAATATGCACAGAACCTGTTTGCTAATGCCAAATCTTGAATCTCCACGTTACAATTTGCTTTGTAAACAGTTGCCAGAAATGTCGTGAGATGAACCATAGGTTGATAAAAATACTACTTGCCTAACGTTACTCCATTATTATTCATTCTTCTAGATTCTGCTTTCTAGTGAAGCAAAATAAAGTTACTATAATGGGAAGCAGTGTTATTCCAAGTGTGCACCAGTACAAGAGAATGGGGTTTCTCTTCTCTGCACTACTAACTATCAGTATTGCAGCATATATCAAAAAGCTCCTAGATAGCAAAAAAAATTTCTTGTTGCTTGAACAGAAACTGTATTTTTGAGATCCTGGAGACTGCAAAGCTGTGTCTTGCTTAATGCAGATTAGGGACTTGGTGTATGTAATTTTAATACCTACCATGTTAGTCTCATTGCTTCCTAAGTTACCATTCCACTTACTTTTTATCATTCTTATCACAATTATCTTCAAAGGTCATTGTTTTGCCACTGAGAATGAGGACTGTGATGCAGTTATGTTGCTGGTGATGATGCAGGTTTGCCAGAGCCATTGCCTTAGCTCATAACAAGGTGATCTCACTCGTGGCAGTTGGGGCCAAATGACAGGTTTAGGTAATGAGGAGGGACAGTGCGGCTGGGAGCAGGTGCACGGGCTGACAGCCAGTGTCAGGGAAAAATCATCCTGGCAAACTGCTAAATGACCACACAGTTTTTGCTGGGCTTCATTGCCTGTCACTAGGAGTTAGAGGAAGGAAGAGCAAGGACATGTCCAAAAGTCATCTGAATTGAAGTTTAATGGAGATGAGTTTTTTGCCATTTATCTACAGTCTGCAGCTCTCTGTTACTTCAGTCACAGCATATATTTTATGAATCACAATAATGGTTTGGCATTTCCCTGGTGTAGATGGCTCCCGTGACCCCTGAGGCAAGTTATGCTTGTTATCCTAACAAGTTTTTTCTGTGTTAAGTTTCCTCAGTGTTCAGACCCATGAGCAGGAGGTCAGTGTCACTGCTGAAATTTTCCAAGGGCAAATGTGACTCACGACACTGCCTGGCCTTGGGTCAGCCTTTCATTTTAGTGCCTTGGCTGTCTGGAAAGACAGCAGTGAACTCTCTACCTTAAAAAGTGAGAAACCCACTCTTCTAGGAGGCTCAAAACTCCCCAAATCCATTTGGTGCTGATCCCAGGGGTTTCGTAGTCTTGTGTGTTTAGTGCATATGTGCAAGTATCTGGAGTAGCACATAGAACTGCCACTTCTTTACTCTGTGTCTGATTTTTTTGGAGACTGGCTGACCCCCCTAACCTTCTGAATTGCTCTTCTCCATTTAGGAACATGGTTCACTGGATTCTCTGACTGTCCTTAAGCTCTCACTAGTACCTAGCTGAGCTATATCAATAGGCGGCAAGGTGAGATTCAGAGAGTAGAAAGGGACTTCATCATCTGCCCTAATAATGGGGACTAGGTGAGGGGACAGGAAAGCCCCATCCCTGCCCATTAGCTTTAGCTGCAGCCACCACTTTATTTCTAAAGGCATTTCCAATGTCTGGCACAAAAGGACTGTATGATTCACTCGTCTGCACTGTGCATATCAGGCAGTGCCCATGCTAATGGTAACATAATGACATAAAAACTAATAGCTCATCTAGAAGAATTAAATTGTTTTACTTTTCTTTTTGAGGGCATTGCTGTGTTGCTTATGAGCATTAGACTGATTGAATCCTGGCCTGCAATATTATATCTGGACATATTATCCTACAACTGTAAAGCTTCCATCTTGACCCGCATGGGCAAAAATTAATTAGCACATTTGCATAAACAGAAGACAGCAAACTGTAGTGTCAGTTTAGATAGGAATTAGCAAATCCTAATTTTGCATTTCTGGGCTGGTTTCCTGATTATGGGCAAAGATCTCTTAATTTTGTTTAGTGATTGGCAGCTGTGATTTGAGGCATACTTTCTGAATATAGATGCAAAAAATATCACTGCCCAGTAATGAAGTACAACATCACCTTTGGATAAAGTCCCTGAAATGTTTAATAGGCTACTTTTGCAGATTAATGCTATTTGCATGGGATAATAAGCCCTGTTTGAAACTTATTATGCAAAAATGAAAATCCACACTCCATTTAACTCAAATTCCTACTGCATGTTCAGTGAAGAGAAAAATCAGTATGAAAGAAGAAAATTACCTCCATTTTGTACCCCTTCTTCTGGGGAGCTTGACCTGGTATTGCTGACCCTGCTGAGAGCTGAGAAAACCCTGGCTTTCCTGACCCATACCAAGCAGCGTGAAGTCCGGCAGTCTGCCCCGAGAGGGTTTGCAAGCAACATCAGCCTCGAGAGGGTTGTGCAGGGAGAGCAGCTTCGCTGGGGCACAAGAGGAGACCACAGCTACTCTGAGGGCAAAGGCAAGTAGCAAAGATGGCCAGTGAAGGGGGGCCATGGCAGGACTTGGAGGGTCACGGGCAGTCATCCTGCTCCAGCCCAGGTCCTGGGGAGGGACCAGTGCCCAAGGCAGTGTGAAGAGAGGCAGAGAATAACTTGACATTAAAGAGGTGGTGTCACTAGTACAAAACTTGTCAATCTGTTACAAGTAGGAGGTGTGGAGGGAAAAGATGAGTTTTGTCTTTTAAAGGCAGAAAGGACCATTTTGATGCTCTTCCATGACCCCTTACAGGAACGAAGACACATCCGCAGTATTTGAGCAGATAGGATTTCCATATCTGACAGAAACAGTCCCAGCTGTCATCCTCTGTCCCTGATGCTAATTACCTTCCCTGTTAAAAAATTCCCATTTTCTTGGGCTAACTGCACAATTTCTAATTAATTGTTCCAGAACCAGGATTGCTGTAGGACTTTGTTGCATGTTTGTCTGCTGAGTGACAGACCACATTATATTAAGCTACCAGCTTGCCCTGAAAAGATGAGCATCCTTCAACTGTCCTCCTTAATAGGTGAAGCAGGCCACACTCCTCTGATCACTGAACATGAGCATCTTGTCAAAAGCTCGGCTCATTCCTGGACCAAGGTTTTCAAAATGCATTTTTCAGCGCAGCGCTGAAACCAGGGTGCTGGCTCTGCAGAGGGACTGTGCTGTGGCCATGGAGTAGAAAAGGGAGATGGCATTAGCCACCATGCCCCTACCTTTCTTTCTTTTTTGGGACCCTTCATCCCTCTCCTCACCCATGGAACATACCTGATACTTGGCCCTACCCCTACTAACCTGGGGGAGACAGGGAGTCTGTGGCAACATCTCTGCCCTAGATGGTCCTAAGTATCTGACACAGAAACATGGATTTTAAACACAGTGCTGCACCCTGCAAGAGCCAGGGGCTTTGTAAATTCCTTCTATTCCATCTGTCCAGCCTGCTGTGCAGAGGCTGTTTGCCTCTTGTGTATGCCCTTGGGATGCAAGAGGTTGTCAGAGCTCAGAAGAAGCATGGGCAGACCCACCAGAAGGGTCAATTGCACATTTACTTCAGGCAGTCTCAGAGCACTCATTTTGGGCATTAGGGCTATCTTGTCAATGTTCCTGCCCTCCTTGTGTGCCTCAGGCATCAACAAGCTGCTGAGAAGAAAAATGGATGTATAAATGCTCCCCTGGTCAGGAGTGAAGCCCCTTGCAGGGAGGGCATTGCACAGAGAAGGAAGATGTATTTTTATTAACTTCAGGATGCAGGTTAAAAAAAAGTCTTACATGCACTGGAGCTGTTCCGGGGCTGTAGCACCCCCCTGTGACAGACAGCGCCCCTGTGATGCTCTTGGGGACACTCGTACTGTGGTCCCCTTGGTGGGGTCTAGTTGTTATTAAAATGCATCTGAGGCTGCAATTTCCTATTCCAGATGAGGCAAGAGACTTAACTCCAAGGTACTGAGGTGAGTAAGGCAATGTCCTGAGTCAGGCAGCAAGGTCCCACCTCTAAACAATCCAAAACCCTGTGAGTATCTGCCAAGCTACTGATAATTTTGATGGTGCAAGTATTGCTACCTCATCTTCTCACAAAGGAGGCTAATAAGAGTTGCAGGTTTTGATTTGCAAGTCCTGCATTGAAACATAAACCAATCTCAACATGAAAATTGCTTTTTTTAGAAGTTTTAGTCCTGAATGCCCTTAGATGTGAGCTTGGTGACTAAACAGAATAATGTAATGATTGATACATGGACAAGAGACTGACATGAAAAGCTTGAACAAAAATAGATCCCCTGGGCAAATGGCTACCCAGGACTTTCTTTCCCAGCTGCAAAATGTAAGCCTGGAGGAAACTCCCAGAGATGGTAGCTGGAGCAGAGAAGCAAGGATGAATGGAAAGCACACAACCCTGGTTCAGCAAGACCCCCAATAAGATAATTTTATTGAATTCCAGGAAACAAGAGGGTGTGTATGCACCAAACTGACCTAGAGGACGGCAAAGAGAAGAATTTGCTTCTGCTACTTTTCTACCTTTGTGTCACTATCACTCTTTGCAGTTATCCTGTATTCCAGAAATGTCACCCTTCTTGAATGCAATACAGGCTTGGTTTTAAATGTTTTCAGAGATGTTATATCAGCAGCATGATGGTTTGCTAATGCTATCATGTTGGCAGCTCCATGAGGCATTCCCTTGAGCTCATGTGGTCAATCTGGCATTTTAATTGCATCTCATCATTTAACCTCACATCTTGTTAGATGTGAGATATAAAATCCATAGAAAACCTATGTGTCAAGAATTGCAAGGAATTCCCACTCCAATTCAGCCTGTATTTTTGCACCTCTCTCAGAAAGAATCCAGTTTATCTTTTTAATGATTTTATAAACCCCTCTGTTTCATAGGCTGTGGCTCTATCACACTTTAAAAATGCAACCAGATTCTGTCCCCTTTGTATTGGTGCTAGTATTTTAGCAGAGATTAAAGCATTGATACAAACAGTTTATCCAAGGATCAGAAGCGTATATGAGACCTGGAGTTTCTCCCTCAATCTCAAGAGCCCAAATTCATCTCTGTAATGACAAAGTGGTCTCTAAGGGACTACATCTCTCATATAGGACAATGCCTGCAAGAACAGGCAGTGACATCAGAGGTGATTTTCAGTTCCTGTCTTGCTTATTATATTCAATTCATATTCTCGCCCTGATGCAGCAGCTACAGTGCACATTCCCATGGAAGTTTAGCAAATTTAACATAAATTTGGCCTATTTTGCATCCAAACTTCAAGGCCATGCACAAATCAGAACATTAATTGCTATTCTTCTGTGTGGTATTGTTTAGCCTCAAACCCAGCTAAGTGGATTACAGGAAGTTATTTGTGACAATTCAATTTGAGGGACAAATTCAAAACAAATAGAGACTTGGGCTTCATACCAGCTGCAGGTATGTATTTAAGCTATGGCAGAAAATGTTTTTAACAGGTTCAAGTTTTACTCAGTTATCAGTCCTCTGAGAGATGCTGCTGTCAAATGGTTTAGGCTAAGCACATCCAGTATGTTTAATGGCTGCCAAGACTGGATTTGAAGGAACCTATTCTGATGGAACTATTTTTGCTAAATAGTGCTCCTGATGAGGAAAGAAGACTTCATGCCCATTTACATGCAGATTAGCTACTGGGAAATATTCCTGGGTTAAAAATATGCACTTTAAAGAACAGCTCTGTTGTTATGTGTAAATGGGCTGTACCTTTTCAGGTATTTATATGCAACATTTTCTATTTGTTGTCACTAAATAGGATTTGGTTCTCCTCTTCTAATAAAACCAGAAAACCTGGATGAGTGTTCAGCTTGGGAAGGGTACAGATTGGAAGCCATACTTCACAAATAGTCATGGTTTCTGTAGGCAAATTTTCCCCAAAATAAGAGGATCTCTCCCAACCCAGACCTACTGATGTGTGGAAATCTTTTCAGGACTGGACTCAGGTCGGATCAGAGGGAAAAACCCCTCAGTTGCAAGGACCTTTCAATTGGAAATAGCAGTGCCTTTTTTCATCATCTTCTTTTTCAGTTTCATGCTCTGTCAGCTGCCAGACATGGGAATCTTCCTCAGTTTCATCTAATGCCACATAAAATTTCATGTGAAAGAGCAAGCAAAGTTGCTTGCTGGACCACTCTGAGGCCAGGGGTGACACAAATTGATGCACTGCCGAAAAGTTATCCCTGTGCCACTGAGGCATCCACACACCTGGACCAACATCCTGGTGTCAGCTGGAAAAGCTGTAGTGCCCTAAAGAAGAGTAAAATTCAAACAAACCCAAAACAAGCAGCATCAAGCATGTAAGAGAAAATCTGTTCTGGCAGCAGGGCATAACCAGGAACTTGACCTAGCATGACCTTCAGCACCTAAATCTTGTGTCACGAACACATGTGACTAAGTCTCCTTTTGACTGGAATTCTGAATAATGCTAAAGCAACTGAAACCACAGATGTTACACCATCATTTCCAAACCCAAGAACCACCCCTGTGTTCACACGATCTCTTCTATAAATTAATCTGAGATTATCTTGTAACAGTCAAATACCTTCTCCCAGCATCCCTGTTCAAAGGCTTCTCTGACACTTTATTTCTGAAAGTTAAATATCTTCTTCTTTCCAAGCCAAATCCTTTTGGGGTCAGTGTACACCTGCTTAATCTTGTAGCAGCTTTTATCTAAATGGAAATAATTACTCTCTCGTCCTGTATTTATTGCTCAAATGTAATCCAACCTTCTCTCAGTCTTCTGTTAACACAGCTACACAAGACAGGCTATTGGATTTACCCTTCAGAAACAGAGAAACTCAACTCATGTTTCTGAGTAGCCATTTTCCCTTTTGTCTGTTTAAAATCATCTTTTTGAAAGGCAGCTGATGAGAAGTGCACACTGTCAGGTGTTGTGGTGCCTTAGACAGTGCCGGGACTTTCCATGACACCGTGTAAAACTTTTCACATGACACTTCCTGGATCTACTGTCACTAGTTTTGCAGTGTGACCAGATCCTCCTCCTCCTCAAGCATCCCTTGAAAATATCTCAGCACAAGGCAACTCACCTTGTTCTTTGATCCCAGGTGAATTATGCCACACGTTTTTCCCCATCACATTCCACACTTTTACTAGCTCCAGGAGTACCTAATTCCTCCTATGACAGAATCCAGTCATCCATCATAGATACAGGCCTTGTCTCACACCATAGGCATGGAGGGACGTGGGCTAATTTGTCAGCTGGTAACACCCCTACCAACTGATCTTTTTACACTATCCTGTTTGCCCAAGTCCTTAGGTTGGTGGTAATTCTTGAAGTACATCCCAACTTTGCAAACAAATTCTTGTGAGTCACTGTACTACACTCTTCTATAGAGATGAGGCCAATCAATCTGTGCTATTTTCACAGCACTTCCCATCTGTATTTGTATGTAACAGCCAGATATTTCTGTGATGGCAAATTCTTTTCAGTGAGCATGATGGGTTGTGCTATCTTCCTGCTTTACCCATGCTCATTGATAAAATGTAACAAAGGATTTGAAAAATACTTACCATGTGTGCTTGAAAGAAAAAACGAAGTGTGTTGTGTCTTGATGGATACCAAAACACTGGCTGTACAGGTGAAATACAAGACCTAAAATGGTTTAATCTACTGGGTGTTTCTGTTTGATATCCTTCCTTTTCTCCCAGTAAGAGGTGTTCACAGAGAGCCCAAATCTGACTCTGCTCAAGTAAGCAGTGCCTTTTGTTTGCACAGTTTCCAGTGGGTCCCCGAGTGCTCGAGAGTTAAATGAGATTCCCTGCATATGAGAGGTGGGGAGAAGCCTGTCTCACCTTCCCTTGCCTGAGAGGAGGAATACTGGCCTGGGCCATTGCTGGCTGGTGCCTTCCCATTGCTTGGCAGGCAGGATCGCAGATGGTCCGGAAATCAAACCTCCTTCCATTCTGGCTCGTCTCCCTGCCATGGTCATTAATGAAGGTGCTTATGCTGCTTTTCTCAGAAAGGTCAAACATATGCTGGCTAACAGCTCTCACTAATTCATTTTTCCCCAGTAACGTGGAGTTGCCATTTGTGGGCTTTCCTAGTCTGCAGGCTCACCGCAGAATTTGCTTCCCATAGAAGATGGCTGCAGCTTAATGTTCATGCTGCTTTAATAATTTTCCTCCTCGGGGTGAGGGTTTGTTTGTTTGTTTGTTTGTTTGTTTAATCATCTCCTGCTCTGTTGTGCTGAGCTCTTTCTCAGTGCCTCACACTCCCCCACTCTGTTCCAGGGCCTGCTGTTATTCTTGGCACCCGAATCAATGCTAACTGGTATATAATCAGCCTGTGTTTTACCGACCAACATTTGTTCCACTGTCAGCTTTCATTTCAGCTTCTGCTCTGATGCCAGTTGCTGTTCTGCTCTCTGGTGTGGAGCTCTGATTGCTCTGTGGGGTGCTGTACACCACTCTTTGAGCCTCTTCTCATCATGTCCTTGTCTGTACCAGGGAAGCTTGTTGCCAGTATCCCACCCTCACTTCTTCCTAGTCTGTATACTTGGGCCACTTCTACTCTGTACCTGCATGTCCCATCCTGTTGTGTTTGCGAGTTCATGTGATTTCAATTCTGCACAGAATATTTCCAAATTTTAAGCCTAATATGATAAAATACTAAATAGATGGCTCTTGAGAGGCACACGTAGATTATAAGATGACTCTTTGAGTGTTGTGGTATAGAGCTACCTAATTACATTCTGCCTGTGATACTGAAAATGCTAAAAACCTATTTTACTTGATCCCCACTTTTCTAAATTTGTATTTTATTTATCCACTGGATGAATGTGTTGTGCTGAACCAATAGAAATGTAGCCATGCAGGCATTTATCTATATATTGTCCCTGCTGTGTGGGACTATATTGTGTAAATCAGACTTTGATTTTTGTCAATAAGAGCCCACAGTTAAAATAAAGGAAATTGGTGTACACAGGAAAGGGCCATAGTGTTTGGGCTGGTGAGGAAGGGCGCAGTGACCAGCGCATCAGCCCTGTGGTTAATGAAGCAGGAGAAATGGAATAATGCAGACAGAACAGCTGGGCTCGTGTGTCACCCATTCTGGACTCCAGTAGTCTTTCTTCTCCAGGATCACATAGCTGTTAACTTCCAGGCAAACTGGAAGGAGGACACAGCATATCATCATCCAGAATGTGAGAAAACCTACTGGAAAGAGCTGAGCAGCCAGGAAGGCCACTCACCCCAGAGAGCCAGAATATAAAGGGAAACTGAATAGATTTTTTTTTTTTTAAGTTTCCTCTGTTTAAGAAGCAATGAGGTAAAACACCAATAACCAAACAAAAAGAATCACAATTCTTTGCTTTTTTTGAATAAGGAAGAGATAGAAGAGTGACCAGGGGATAAAATATACTGATAAGATGCAGCAGTTCATTTAAAAATAATTAAAGACGACAGCCTGGATCCCAAGATAAGGAAAACGATGGTACAAAAAGGAATCATCAGCTCAGTAAGAGTCTGGCAGCTCCTTTGTATGGCTTGATGTGTTTTCAAAACTAGACAATACTGTCTGTTGGGCAAATACCAACAGAGAGTAAACAAAGCTGTATTTTTTAACAGATAAAGTAGATATTACCTTAAAGGGTGAGTTAATATTCCTCAATAGACCAAATCCTGCCCCCAATCGTACTCAATGCTATCTTTAAGATGTTGTCATTTTCTTTTAGCTAAACATGCTTGCTAACTTTACTGGATTAACATGAGTGTACAGGCACAGAGTGATCTGCAGAGCTCCCTACAGAAAAAAAAGTGTGTCCTCTGGGGTTCAGGCAGCTCCACCTCTAACTAGCCTCAATGAGGCCAGATGTAGGTGATGGCAATTAGTGGCTGGGTGGGGAGAGGCTGGTTTGAAAGACAAGAGCTTCTCTGTGGAGAGATTAAAAGTAATATCATGAAAATGTAAGGAAAAAAACCCCACCTGGCAAAACAAGTCCTGGCACTTAGCTGTGGACTGAGGGCTTGCAGCAGAGAGTGATGGTGGCTCTTATCAGCACTGGTGGGTGCAGGAGGTGTGAGCAGCCTTGCAGACAGACTGGCCAGGTCAGTACATCCATATATGTTCAATGGCTCTGGCCTCATTCCTGGAAAAAGGTAAGAACCAAGTGTGCATCTCTTGCTCAATGCACTTTTCCCCAGTTCAGGGCCAGAGCTGTGGAGCAGCCTGGCCTGATCCAGAGGTGCCAGAGCTGGTGAGGGGTTGCAACTGGTGCTTGGGGTGGGTACAGCTGTGGAGGACTGAGGGTGATGCTGAGGAGTGAGTAACTGAGACTAGAAAGAAATCAGAGGGCTTTGATGGAAGCAAATATAAGGTAGAAGATCAATTTTCTTTTTAGATTCTCACAAGTACTGTTTGAAGACCTAGAGAAAAAGGCTAAACTGCCCTGGGACTAAAGGATGAGTTTCCTATCTGAGGGAAATAGCAAGGCAAGGATAAAGCCCTTGTTATGAGAATAGCCAAATATATTCCTTTGATCTAGCTGGGTTTAAACCTCATTGATATGTTTATTAGCTTCCTCTTATCTGAGCCATATGCCTTCTTGCAGCTGCATTTCCCTTATCACACAGCAGAGGAAAAGACTCAAAATGCCTAAAAAGCATGTCACTATTTCAAATGCTTTATAAAATCCCAGCTGTCACCCATATTAATGTCATAAATGATCACTCATCCATGTCTGTAACTGCCTTAAGTCCTCCTTGCTTTCCCCTTGATTGCCCCCTCCCTTCTCCTCCCAATATTCCCTTCACCCCTGCTACCCTTCTCCTCTGACCACCTCCAGCTGAACCATCCCCTTCTGGGGATCCCTTGGGCTCTTCTTTCCTCCATCCCTGCCCAGTTCACCAAGTGACTGGTAGCTTCAAAAGCTATTGGGATGCAAAAGTGCCTTCATGGTGAGTCTCTGGCACCTCTACAAACCCAGCAGCTCCAGACACTTCCCAGGAGAAGAAATCTCCCCATTGTGATGTCAAGGGATATACCAATACCAAAGAGCTGACTGCCATGGGGTGTCAGGCATTAGTGTTGAATGCTCATGGAGTTCCAAAAAATGAAGCAACCTTCAGCAAAATGTTGTCTGTCAGAGATTGGAAGTCTGATATGTTGCTACTATGCCTATTTGAGAGAGATTTTTGCATGGGCCATCCCCTGTGGGAAGGTGGATGTATATGCTGGTGCCCTAGAGCACACCTGTGATGATATGACCTCTGTCTAATCTCCTCCTAAGTCTGGCACTTGGCTGTGTTTAGGTTGAGTGAAATTTCACATAGAAAATGTCTTTCCCACATGCAACAACTCAAGTGCATTTCCTGCTTGGTGGTAACCTGCAAAAGTAAGACGTGAGACACCCTGATACTTGTGCAGAGCCTGTGAGAGGAAGATGATCACCTAGGGCTGAGGCACAGCAGTGTACAAAGGAGCTGGACAGCCAGATTGAGTCTGAGCTGGTATGAAAACCTCACCCACACCATGGCTTGTGGAGCGCATGGACATGTTCTGAGGCTCTGCTCGACCCCACAGCCTGGCAGGAGACAGGACCTACAGCTGTGGAGGGGACACAGCACCTGAGCACCCCAGTAAACATGAGCTGCGGATGGGACCCATCTCTTGTTTCCTGCATAAATTGCATGTTGCTTGGCCCAGGGTGCTTGTCACAACATTTGGGGGTCCTCTCAAAGCAAAGCACCAAGCCCAGGCTCTAGTGCTGCTCCTGGAGTACCAACAGAGGGCACAATGAAAAAGTCCACATGGAATAGGGGTACCCTCCATGGAAGTAGTGTTTGGGCACCTGCAGTTGCACTCACAAGCCTCCACCTGCCTGTAGCCCTTCTCTTCGATTTGTTTTCCTTAAGGGAGGTTCATTCTCTGCCTGCAATTTGTATGGCCCCAGCTGAGGGAGCTGTGGCCTGCAGGAAGCCGTGATGTTGGTAGGGCTCTTCTCTGCCCACAAGGATAGGATGTCCCAGGGGGCACTTCACACCAATTAACATGGCAGAGGAGTCAAGGGATTTTAGTTTAGTTTTGTTTTGTTTGGGTTTTTTTATTGTTGCGCCAAACTTCACTGATGGAATTGCCTGGGACATGCAGAATTACAGCTTTTGTGTGTTTGATTTGTCAAACCCGCCTACATATGAATAGACTGGGAAAAATCACACTGCATAGCTGCAGCCTGCCAGAGGTCTTGCTTATGAGTTTATCCTTAGCTGGCTGTCACCCACAGACACATCTATTTTACTGGGGTTTTTTTTTCCACTAAAGGATTTTTTTCTCTCCCAAACTTTCTTCATGGAGTAATTAGCAAAGTGATCCACTGGCTCAAGAAGAGACTGGACCCCCAGGAGTTTTCTGTATTGCTAAAGTTTCATTTCTGCTCTGCTAACCAGGGAAAATACTCAACCGGGAATAAAAGAGGAAGAGGACACGGGCATACATACAAGACAGACTTATACAAGCTCCTGTGCACTTCTGTGCACTCCAGTGCAGTTCCAGAAACTGCCTAACTTTGCCAAGTCCCTCAACCTTCCCTGAGCAGTGTATTAATGAAGGAAAGCAAGTGGGACAGGGTACAGGCAGAATACCAAGGTATGGCAGGAGCACAGACATCATTCTCATGGCTATGCTCAGCCAAGGGCTGCTACAAAGGACAATGTGGCAGGAAAGTGTAAACAGGCTTAGCGTTCTGCGTCAACAGAGCTACTTCTAAACACTTTTTCTTGCTCTAAGTCTTCATTAAAACAAAAATAAATAACAGATTTGGTTCATGTTAGGAAGATTGTTTAGGACCCTTGATGTTAAGGTGGTGTTTGGTGGTCCATCCTCCAACTCCATCCAGCCTGACATTTGAGTTCACCCTCTTGCCCTCTCTGACAAGGAAGGAAGCCAGATGCACACAGCATGGTTACAACAGCAGGTTTATTGTCCTGCTCCAGGCTGTGTTGAGATGTTTCTGCATGGATGTTTGGCAACTAATCCACAGAGCCCAAATCACATGAGTGGTTTCACCTAGCAGTCCCTTTTAACACCTTCCCTTTCCCAAATAACCAAGCTGCCTCTATTTAATTTTCACCCACAGGGCTCAGTTTTGTTGATTTGACCTCAGTGACAGACAATAAATCAGCACCTCCCTATCTATTGGGGTTTCACCTGAAGTGAGTTTCCAATGCTCTCATTTCACTTGCTGAAATGCCTGGTATTTTTTTCCAGTTCCTGTTAGATTGCTGCAGTCCCAGGTGTGGCTAGCCAGCTGCTTTCCCCCTTCTTTCCTGGGCAGTGTTTGGTGCTTTTCCACACTTTTCTTCGGTTAGTTCAGCCTAAGGACTGGTCACCTGTGCACAAACCTTAACCACTGATACTTCCTTCTAAAGACTGTGAAGTATAAACCCTTTATGGCTGTATTTAAGTTTGTTGCTTTCAAAAAATGGTGGTTTTAATTCCCTATTCTACCAAAATACTAAGGCTGAGTGAATGGAAAAAGGGCAAAATACTAAATCCTGTGAACTCTGTGTATAGAACACCAGTCTCTCCCAAGCTTTTCAGCTGGTATTAACAGTACACCCAGCTTCAAGGTTTCACACATTTGCAACTTTTTTTGGCTAAAAAATACTGCCTGCAAACCCAGACCAGACCTCATAGTAAATATCTGGTGTTCACTGGAAGAAGTAATGCTTTTTCAGACACTGTCAGCTCTAAGCTTTCATCAACTCAGCAGATGGGGAATTTGCTTTTTATGCTCTCTATGGCCTCACTTGCCCTCTGTGCCTTGTGTTTGCTGTGGGGCCAATTGTACATCACTTGACAGAGAGATCGCCAGGGTTCTTGGGCAGAAGAATCCATTGCTTTGATTGTTGGTCTTGAAGTCAGCAAAAGAGAAACCACTCTCTTAGGACTTTCCGCCCATGTCTGTAGCAACCTGGAATGCTGATTTACTTTCTAATGTGTTTGGGCACAGGCGCTGCACAAAGGGTTGGCAGAGCTGGGTGAGGTCCTATGGAAGCAGATGGTGGAGCAGGAGTCTTTGAAAGCTGAGCTTACAAGCTGAAGGAAGCAGGAGAGGAGAAGAAAGACTAGAAATAGAGACCATGCCAAAAGGGGCCACAAGGAAGTAAGACACGGAGAGGAGGGGCAATGATTTGAACTTCTGTAGATCACATGGACAGAAAGACTTTAATTCTCTGTAATTTACTGTTGCCAGTGACAGCTTCTGGAAGAAAAGCTCAAGAATCGTGTTGCTTTTCTTCATAGGAAGATGCAGTTTTGAGGGTCAAACCTTGCAAAACTCATATTCTAAGCCTCTGTGAGAGGGAGGTGTCTGGCAATTAAATGCTGATATCAGGCAAGAAACTGCCTTCAGGCGCTCAGCTCCCACCTGAATCACTGCTTTGACACTGTGACAGCTCTTGGGAACAGACAAAGAGTGGCCTCATTTTAAAATTACCCTATATAACCACCTAGTAAGTGCAGTGTATTTGCTTCTGAAAACCACAAACAGAACCATAAATAAAAGGTTTTGCCTGAGTACTTGGGCCATGAGTAGTGAACCTCCATCACCACCTGGGTCCTTCCCTCTGTGACACAGCCTGCTTGAGTCTCCTTCTCCCACAGCATGAGCTGCACTCAATTGTTTGTGCAGGAGCCGAAACACCTCATTTTGCTGCGTGGACAGATCCTGTAATTTATTCCCCCCATTTTCTGATGTAAGACTTACAAAGGCACTCAACACTCAAACACACTAAATAGCTAGGAACTGGACTTCAAAGCTAGAGGTGGTTCCCAGGTGAGGTGGCACTGGGTTATGAGAGGGCTGGTGCTCCCTTGCACAATGCAAATACTGCAAGCCTTTGTGGCCCTCACTGCTAGTTTACCTACAATACCTGAATTAGTTCAAGTGTCACCATGCCCACAGCATATCTGCTGTTATAGAACTCTATCGTGTTACAAGTTTGTATAATGTGAGTGCTCTATAAGGAGAAATCTCACCTCTCTGAAGATGACCATGCATTGAATGGATAGTCTGATGTTTCAATTTCTCTTTATCCTCCACCTAGAAAGGGAGGGAAAGCAAAAGTCCCTCATCACCAGATTTCTGTGGCAGTAAATGTACACCTATTTTTTATGTACTAGATATTACAGTGTGACTGTGCAGAAAAGCACAAAAGAAACAATAGTTTTCCTTTCATGAAAAAAACCCCCAGAAACAGTGTGGTCAGACAAGATAATGAAGGTGAGATGAAACACTGAATAGCTGTATTAAGCAAGCTCCTACTTTGTTCAGTGTACAAATGGGTCCCACAGGAGAAAGCAAAACAAAAGCAAGTGGAAACCTGTAATTCAATACACTGTTTGAAAAAATGACCTCAGCTGTAATGTTTCCTAGCATCCAGATAGTTCAACCAATATTACAGGACCATTAATGTCACAGGCTGTGTTTTATTTTACTCATAATCCAAGAAAAGGGAAGGAGAAAAGAAATTTATTGCAGGTGTGTTCTGTAGAAATTCTCTACAAAGGTAAATGGCTGATATGCCAGGAGATGGTCAGGCTTAAATATATAACACTTCCCCTAGAACTGTAGGACTGGATAATGCCTGCGTTGCCAATACCATGCAGTATGCTACACATTTGGCACAACGGGTAAAAGAAAGATTGTATGTAAAAGTGATGCAGATGAAGCAACAGTGAAACAGCATTTTAGAAACTGCTTTTAATGTGGAAAATCATAGGATTTGAGTGACAGGACTGGATCAAAAGAAGGGCTAGGGGAAGAGGCATAGAGGTCTTCCATGTGGATCTGGTTTGTCTGTTCATCCCTTGCCTTCTCTCTACAGTCAGAAGCACAAAAGGCAATCTCTCATACAACAACTTACTCTCTGCTGCCTGCAGCATGGGTGGGGTTGCTAACGGAATGGGGTTCTTCCTCCTGGTTTGATGACTGAGCAGAAAAGAAAATGAAAGAAGTAAGTACTTTAATCTGAAAGGAAAAGTTCAGCTTTGTGGGTTCTTGACAAGACAGTTCGGTATGAAAAGTAATCCTGTTGTGAGGGGAAACTTTTAATCACCCCGGTCTTTATTAAGTGTTAACAACAGATTAGTACAATTATAAATTTGATCTTTTAAAGTTAATTAAGGGAATCTAAAAATATATACTATTCAAAGTAACCATTTCTGATAAAAAATGTTCTTAATCCCGTTTTTTTCAGTGTGTTCAAAACTATCCACTTAATTTGACCAAAACTCATTGGTGAGGTTATCCTGAGGCATCTTTAAACACTGGAAGGGTTATGTGAGGTATCAAATAGCACTGGCCACCTTCATTCCTATTGTATTGGCCTGACTCAAAAAACGAGTATGAGTGCCTCTTCTCTGGATATAAATACTTCTTTTTCCTCCTTTGCAGAAAGAGCAAGGAAGCATATTAACTGAGCATGGCCACAGTCTTGAGGGAGGGCGTTGTCACCAGTCTCATATCTTCTTCCAGCTTTTCATTGTACCAGTGTTAGCAGGTATCCCCCAAGCCTTTCCTGATCATTCCTGAACCCTTAGCTGTTCCCAGCCCTTGCCCTCAAAAGGTGACACCTGCAGAGGGCAGAGGTTTGGTTCTGCATCTTACCTGAGTGCTTTCATCCTCCACCAGGTACTCAGTACCAGTCTGGGACCAGAGCCTTTACACCTTGACTTCTTTCAATTAGTTGAGCATACATGATGCCACAACTTGCTTTCCAGGTAGATGGTTTTCCTTACTTATGAAAAAAAATAATTACGCTGTCCTCATCACTTTGGAGGAAAGATGTATCCACCTTCACTTAGCCCAAGTGTTGTGCACATTTTCTTATATAAATGGGTTTTTATCTTCAAGTAATCGATAGGCTGAAGTTTTCATATGCTCCTATCCTATCCTATCCTATCCTATCCTATCCTATCCTATCCTATCCTATCCTATCCTATCCTATCCTATCCTATCCTATCCTATCCTATCCTTATCTGTCTTCACCAGACACATAAGTTACCTTTTAGTTTAAATATTAAAGGATGATTCTTGTCTAAATGTGTCCTGGTTTCACTTTCGAAGGACCTCTGTCCTTCTGATGCTTGGGTCATGTACCTCAGTGCTCTTTTTCAATTTTAGCATGGATTTTGCATTCTGTTTGACCTGCCAGCAGGTATTTCCATCCTTTAGGTAGCAGCTAAGATACAAGCCCCAATCCCCATACCTGTTTCTCATAGGTAGGCTGATCAGCCACTTTAATTTTCATTTTCCAGAAGAGCATGGCACAAAGTCTATGGAGTGTGGAAGTAACTTGGAGATCAGTGGAAGTCATATATTACCTCTACTTGTTTTCTGTGTTACTTACTATTCAGAGATAATTTGCATGTACCTAATAATCACAAAGAAGTTCTCCTACTGGGGAAAAAAAGGAGATCAAAACATGCAGCTGATGTAAAAGTCTGGAAATACATAGTCAGAAACTGGGCTTATGTGTATATAGTGTATAAAAGTGGCATGTGAAAATAGGATTTATAAATCCCATTAGCTCTTGAGTAGTAGATTTCTGGGCTTGCACTTTCCATTGCAGATTTCATTTTTTAATGTATACATATCACAAAAAGATATTTTCAAGTGCCTCAAGTGAGAAAGCAGCCTTAGGTTCGGAAGCTACAGACTACTTGTGGTTTTCAGAAGTCTAAATTATCTATTGAGTGTCTAATGAAGATTTGGAATAACAAACTCGAACAAACAATGTGATCCATGTAACATGTGGAAACTCTTTCACAAACCCCACTCCCACTGATACAAAAAAATAAAAAAAGTCTTAACATGCTGGGGTATCATTTTCAGTTTGCCATAAACTTGGATCTATAAATGTGTTGGGATTTCATTTTTTTTTCTTTAATTGACACTCTTGAAATTAAAAGAAAAAAGGTGGACCTTGACTGAACCACCATCTGGTGAAAGGCAGAAGAGATCGGCACTTTGCACAGGTGTGATGTTATCTGCTGTAATTACTGACAAATAGAAGGGGGAGCGATGGAATCAGTGACGGGTGTCCTGCCAGGGTGTCTGCAACCATGCCCAAATCAGGGGAAGGATGGAGATGAGCAGCTCCTTTGTGTGCAGAAAGGATCTGCATTGGATCCTGAAAGGGAATTTCAGGTCATGTACCATAAGGCTGTCCCTGCCTATGGCAAAACACCTGTAAAATCTCCAAATATTACTTTTCCAAACAAGTTGTTGCCACTGGCTCAGGATTATTCTGTGTCTACTCGACAGAACTATCTCTTAAAACATGTTTCTACTTTAAAAACTAATTTCTACAGCTGCCTATGAGCAAAGCATGATCACACTATAGTTTTGTGGAGGAGAAGAATGTAGTTCTGGTGAAAAAACAAGAGCTCAGGGGTAACACTCAAAAAGCAAATGTGCTACAGGAAACTGAGTGAGGGAGGGTTATTTCACAACCTCCCCTCCCCATGTTAATAAATATTCTTAAAATTATTATTTTGATATTTGAATATTGTAATTGTTTCAGAATGGTTATACCTAGAAGTATTTATTTAACATATTGATATCCTTATTAACATACATGTATTGCATAGATGTATAAATATATATGTCATTGTTATTTTTTACTTTTTATTTTTACCATATTTTACTTATTTAGAATCTAAAGCCATTTGCATAATAGAAGAATGAACAGAGTATTTAGTCAAGATACTAAACTGACTGGTACCATTATGGACCTGTTTCATATTCTGTTAATAATATTTGATTTTTAAAAAACAACAACCATCCATGATCAGTGAATATGAAAGACAAAGAGAGGGGCTGAAATCTGATTAATTCATGGATTTGTATTTTGTCGCCTGAGGGAAGGGGAATCACACAGTACACTGCTCTGATGTGCATTGTAGCACTCTTCAAATACTTGTTTGTGACAATGAAGAAACTACCTGGTCCTGGACCAAAGGATGTATAAGCAGAGAAATATCATATGAGCAGAAAGAATATGCTCTTTCTGTACAGGTTAGTAATACCACCACTGCAGGAATAAAACAACCTGCTCTAGAGCTAATACTGATTTGTACTATGCTTTGCTCAAAAGAGTTTAAGAAAAAAATGAAAATGGCAGGAAAAAGATATAAAATTTAATGTATTTGCTTATTTCAGATGAAGGTTAAGAGGTAACTTGATCATGGTCCACAGGTATGTGAATAAGAAAGGGATTATAATACTTACGGAGAAAAGCTCACACACAAAAAAGGAAATTTTTAGTGGTTTAGTGATAAACTATCACATCTCCATTTCCTGAAAAACTGGAAATCAGAGAACTTCTGCAACTTAGTCTGTAATCTACTAATATAGATGTGAAGCAATTCTGAAATCCTCTTCTTATCTCATGATTGTTCAAAGAAATATTAAATTGTTAAACTAATGACATCAAGAATAATGTAAACAGGAGCATCCAAGTATAAAAATTATTTATCTCTCCAGCTTAAAGCAGATTCTCTAAAGACCATCCTTTAATTCTTGGTCTTGTTCAAACATAAATCAGGTTCATTGCTGCACTAAGCTAAGCTGTCATTCTGCCAGCTGAAGTGTTTTCCTATACCTTCAAAATCAGCATTTCAGGGATTCGTGAGAAGCATTGGCAGCTGGGAGAACTGTTGGTATAGAAAGGCACAAGAAAGTTTGTAAGCTTCATCAAGTAGCCTTTTCAGAAATCTGTTTGGGTCATAAAGATCTCTTGTTTACAGTCTCGTTTGGAACTGTGTACTCAAATAAACAACATACAGATGAAAATCTGGGTTTGTTTATTCTCCTGCGGGCTGGTGGCTGAGGAGAAGTCCCCAGAGACACAAGAGGCACAAGAATTCAAGCAACTTTAAAACCTATACCTGTTAATAGAGCTCTACAAGATTGTCCCCAGAATGTACTAGTATAGATTCTTAACATGACATGAACTTCATCTTAGTCAGATGGGTGGAAAATAAATTCAGGCAACTCAAAAACTTACTGTAGGTTGTTTTAATTAAATGTAAATTGCACATCTCTGATGGGCAAGGTCTGGAAGAAAGATTTTTCCTGTCATATACAAACTACAGCCTCATTGAATGTATACTATAAGATGTTTTGTGCCCAAAGTTATCCTTTATGTGGATCTGCAGCAGTCTTTTTGTGATTTTTTGTGGCCAGGATGATTTCCCTGCACATTTTCTGAAATACTGATTATTAACCTAGTCTCTTGTGAAAGTGCTACCTATGCATGACACATCTTCAGTCACATATGTATGATCTGAGGCTAATTAAACACCTGCTACCTGTACTTCTGTTAAAAGTGACTCCCTGATGTTTCTTGCCATCTTTCACTGGCAATCATGTGAACTCAAAAGGAATTGGCTTTTTCTCTCCCTTTGATATCATACAATTTATATTCATATCTTGCAGAAAGATTATCTGCAGAATTGACATGCTGGCTCTGAAAATTGCACCTAACTCATGAAAGCTGCAATTGATTTTAAGATGGTGACTATTCTCACTCACTGTGATCTCTGATCAGGCTTGAATACACTGAACTTTGTCTAAATTTGCCAGGCATCTCTGTAAAATTGTTTCACTAATGGGAAGCTATGGCTATCATTTGCAAATTTTAATAGGTCTGTGACCTCCCATGATATCACAGTCATTGCCTGCCATGTTTCAGATCTTCAGCCTCCTTTGTCCTACTCTTGCGTCTAGCATCAGCAGCTATATACTGATAGCTCACAGTGAGTATCCATGAGTGAGAGAGCAAAATGTATTAATCTAAGCCCACCTAAATCTTGAGTCCTGAAGAGTTTTGCAGAAGAGCTCAAGCCAACACAAGCTAGTTCAACATAACTGTGTGATGTCTTGTAGAGAAACCTAACCAGCAGAGTGAAGTCCGCCTGCCAGGAAGCCCTGTGAAATCTTATTTTCTATCTTGTGCTTCAGGACCCTGAACTGGGGGTGAGGGAGCAAATAAAAATCCAGTGACCGGACTCACTACTCAGCACAGCCTTGACCAAACCTCCTGGCAAGCCTAACTTCCCTATCAGAGCACAGCAAAATGACACCTAAGTACTTTAGCTTTGCCTCAGGCCTAGGGTTTCTCGGTAAATGTTATGCTGGAGTTGTTTCCTGAGCTGAAAATACAGTGAGTGCTGTTCTGCTGCGGCTGGTATTTCTACTCCAGTGAGTTGCACTGATATTTCAGAGTGCAAATGTGCAGTGTTATGTTGGTTGTTGCCTTCTTGCTGGTTGTATGTTTTCTGGGGTATTCTGGTTTTCTTTGGCCAGAACCTTCATGAAAGTCAAAATAGCTTTTCTCACACTTCTTTCAAAGCTTGCCATGGCTTTCTTGCAGTAGCCATCCACGTGAATACTCTCTTTGCAGTAACTATGATCCTTCGCTCACCAGCCCTAAACAGCTACAAACTGCTAGCTATGAGCATTCTGTGTTTGGTACAATGAAATCCCGGGTGTGCTTGTAATGGAACAGATGTATCTGGAAAATTCTCTCTCCTTTAATGATAATTAGAGTCGCAGTGTCCAGTCTTGTGCATAAATTTGCCGCAGGAGGGCCCAAACATTATAATGTTACTTTCTCTGGCAATGTAGGTAACATGGGAGGTCACCCTCCAGAAATGTGGGGTTGTCCAGACAGGGTGGTGATACCTGGATGTTCAGAGAAGCAAAACTATTGTTGCAGCGAGAACTTTGTTTATACTGCAGGTCTTTTCTCTTAAGATCACCAAACATACAGTGAATGGACAACCAAGGTACTGCATGAACTTGAAATTAAAAAAAAAAAACAAACCCACAACTTATATAATACATTCATTACCAGAAACATTAATTGTTAGCAAAGGACATGGTTGCCTGGTGAATTTGTACCTTCCAAAACAAAAATTATTAACAGCCAAATGTCTGTAAAGGTTTCTGTTAATATTATACATAAAACAGTCTTCAAGAATCATGTAGCTATAGAAGAAACAATATTTTTAATTGTTTATTGAATTAAAGTGTTTGCATTTCAAATGGACTATAAAATTGTAATATATTTTCTAGCTTTTGTGAACAGACTGAAGTGAAACCAATGCTGTATCTCAGATTTCTGCTCTTCCCATGAATGCATATTACTGATAAGTATTTCACAAGTGGTAGACTGCAATGTGTATGAGTTTTACAGCTCTGTCCCCTTGCTGTCCCCCTGCTGCTTCCTCAGCAGCATAGACTTTGGACAGTTAGCTTAGTTTCATCAGCAGTAAACTAATTAAGTTAGTCTTGCCTGAAACTGTTCAGTGATTTGAAACAGAGGACTGTTGTGCTACAACAAAAATATTCCATAAATCTATTGTGATTATTACAAAAATAATGTTGTCAGTATCGTAATCTTGGACTCAATATTTTTGTATTTACAGTTGATTTTTTTTGTCTAAATGAACATTGTTTTCTGAATTAAAGCAGAATGAAAATGCTCACATTAGTTACTTAGATCCAAATAGATAAGTAAGGATCTGTGAACTCCATTTGCTTAACCAGGTTTTTAGACAGCTTTCATATCTTCCTCTCTTTGCTTGTCTTTAAAATAAGATCATTTCCTCCCATTGTCTTAAAAGACGTGTTGGTCTTGGAAATGTAAAAGATTGCATTCAGGATAGCTGGAGAATGCACAGTCTCAAAAAGACTTAGGGGAGAGCAGTACTAGAAATCTTATATATGGAGGTATAATCTTTCTTTGGTACTCAGGTTAAGGCTGGCTAAAACACTTCAAATACAGTTTATTTTTATCCAGATGCCAGTTTGACTTACAGTTTATACAAACATACCTTACCCACTGAAGAGTAGAGATTGGCATGGAGCTTTGTATGGATCAGGGCATCATGGAATAAAAAGTAATATCTCACATGAGTTTGTCAGGTGAGCACTAAAGATCTCCTAGCCTGAAAATCTATATGCAATTTGTTGTTGCACAGTCTTTCTATTTCCACCTAAAGTACTATTTAAATGAAGGCTACGTTAAGGCATCCATAAGCAACACAATATTGCAATTTCATGGTCCGTCACAATGTCAAGGTTTTTTATTTGATGGTGTTTGGTTTGCGAAAGTAATACTATCTGAATGCGTGTTTTTTAGCAGCACAGAAGCTACTGGTGCTGCAAAACCATCTTCAGGGTGGTTTTCATTCTACTGCTGGTTCTAGGCTAGATTAGAGTTCGAATTATTTTGTGGCAAAGCCAAATAGTTAGCAACTATAGCAGCTCCTCAGTCATCTGAGGCTGAGGCAGAGACAGGAAAACTGTATCCTCTGCACCATTAATCTCCTTGAGCCATGAGCTCATCCTTTCTGACTCATCTGCTGAGTACTTTCCAGTTCCTACAACAGGCACAGGAGTTGGTTTAGCAACTGGCACAGCCTTGATTCACTCTGCAAGCAGGTTAATCCCATGATCTGAAGGAGGAAGGTCCTGTGCAAAGCACTGCCTATAAGCATGTGCCACCGCCCACAAGAGAGTGTGTAGTAAGCACACCATGGTAAAGCTGCAAGAGTAACTCTCTCCCTTCTTGATTTCTGAACATTTTTCTTTTCAATCCCCTATTATACTCTAGTGTATAACAATTTTAAGTACAACATCTCCCCTCACCGTACTGAACAGCCACTGCTACACAAGTAACCCAAAAGTTAATTAAATGGTGCTTAGTCAAAAAGTAAAATCTCACTGTCCAGGATATGCCAGTCATCTGTTTCATCTATTCTATTTCTTGTTTGGAAGACTGCAATGTCTTCAAATTCCTGCTCCTGCTTCAGAGTACCATGAAAAAAGACAATAAAATTCATCCACGTGTAATATTCTGTGCTAAAGGCAGATGATTACCATTATACTTTTAAATATCTTTGTCTTTATACTGAACACATTAAACTCAAAATTATGCATTATTTTTATATTATGAAAATCAATGAAAACATGGTTCAAGTATGGGCTTATACTGGCATGAAATAACTGAATGAGTCACACTAGACTCCTTTTGATAATACAACTTTTAAAATTTTTTACTTCACTCCATCACAGCTCTTTAACTTCATCCTCCCTCAGATAATGCTATTTGAGTAAAGGGCTGTTTCCATGAAAGATCTTGTGACAAGGAAGAGTTATATTAAAATGACACCACTAACAGAAAGGCAGCATAGTCCTTTCTTTGGCATGTGATGTTTGCAATTCCAAATCCTTGAGCTGGTTATATACTTCGGAACTGTTTTGTTCCATGGCTTAGAAATCCCAGTGTTTTGCTTTCTAATACCTTAAAATAGACAGAATAGTTTAGCTTAATGATCCCTCAGATGCTGATTAGTATTCAGTTAGACTCAAAGCTATATCCCAACAAATTTCAGGGGAAAGTGGGCTGGGATGTTCACTATTCAGAGAGAAGCTGGGATACCCTTCCAAGGAGTTTGCATGACCCAACACTCAACTGGGATAATCTTAAGGGAAAAAAAAACCCCATAACTTTTCATGAAGCTGCAAATGGACCTGTAGAAGAGAAGTGCTGAAAAGCAGGACTGTCCTGGCAGAAGTAACCAGCATTCAGTCTAGGCAGAAGCAGGGACACTGCATAAAAAGATGCTTGCAGCACACATCAATTCTGATTCATCCCACAGAAATGTGGAGAGACATTTTAACAGGTATTTTTAGGATTTGGCTTGGTTTGCAGACCTAACCACAGTCAAACCATTGGGAGTACACTGGTTTTCTTTTAGGCAGTAAGAAGAATTTGACAGGTAAGAGAGAGATTACATATTGAAAAATAAATACTCTTATGAATCTTAATAAGAGCAAGTAAAAGCCTTCAAATGAAAATAAACTATTTCCCCAGAAATAAATCTTATCTCTGTCTATTTCCCAGGATTTCTATACAGGTCAATGTGAACACCATATTATGAATGGTCATTGAGAACCTGTCCATCCATTTTATTATTGTGAGTGAACTATAGGTATAGTGATGTTTCTTATATACAGAAAAAATATACACCTTCTACAGTGACTTTTTTAGGAGATGAGAAATTTTCATATTTATTTCAGTTCAGCAAAAATGCTGAGATAAAATACAATTCTTTAGCTTATTTTATAGAGTCCAACACAAAAAATGCTGAAGCTGGAAAAACTAAAGTCTTACGACATAGCAAGCTGTGTGAAGAAACAAATGGACACTGTAGGCTTCAGCCTTCATACCAGTTTTCAACTGGTTTCAATTTTCATGAGTTTTAGTTGTTATGTACCTGGGCTCAAATACCAAAAAGGTGCATTAAAATAGACTAAAATCTTCCATATTGCCAGTTTAGAAACAAGAAGCATGCAGGGGATTTGGCATATTTGGAAGTAATAAGTAAAATCATGGCAGAAATTATAGTTTCTGTGGAGGTGATGTAAATGTGATTGTCAGTTTCTGAGCATTATCTTGAAAACTCTGAGGAGAAAAATACCTAAAGCAAGGACAAATAGCTACAAGTTCTCTTAAAGTTTTTCCCAAGACTGTAAGGCTGCAAAATCACCTCTGCAGAGCTATTTGGCTCCATATGTGGGAGCCATGACATAGACATCTGTCATATCCACATGTGTTCCTCCCATAATTAGAACTACTTTTTTTTTTTTTTTACTTCCCAGGTTACTTGTCTCTAAACACTGATTATGACAATTTTTGCTTGCCCAGATTAATACTACTGTCACAGCACAAGTGAAAGTATTTATAGAATACAAACCACAGAAAATCATGGAGTATATTGTACTTGTAGCTGCTCCTTTGCTACAGTTCAGGTTATCTCTGTGTTCAAGGATTATAAACTAAAAACAATGGATTAGCAATATTGAAAAGGTTAATATTCCATTACTAATGCTTATTTCCAGGTTTCATACAACATTTTTCAAATTGGTAAAAATGCTTATCGATGTATGTATCTGCTCAGATAAGTCAACCACCAGCTATGTGATACTGAAAACTGGAGCCTAAGAGCAGCTCAGTAGTGTTTGAGGAGGATATAGGATATCAGAGGATTCTGTATCCTACTGGCAGATCTCCTAAATCCTCTTGATGAGCCACATCAGCTTTTGCTCTATCTGTTCCAGATCCATGTTGGAGCAGAAAGAGACACAACAGCCCTGGGGCCACCTGGAGTGAAGCTGTGAGGTCCCACAGCAGCACACAGCACATCTGCCAGAGCTCTGCTGCTCACTTTGCAGCCTGCTGGGTGTTTGTTACCTCTTCCCAGGTAATGAGGAAAATTGTGTTTTCCCCGGTGACTTCTGCACATCCTGTGTAATATCTCTGTGTCTCTCCTTGCCTCCCACTATCTGACAAGCTTCTGTCCCCTGTGGCCAGCACTGCACAAAATGAGTGTGTGTAAAAAGAACTCTTGGCCTGGTCTCACAATTTTGAGATGTGTGGGAATATTTCTGCAGAAAGTTGCAGGCAAGGCAAAACATAACCCCCTCCAATCACAGAATGGTTGAGGTTGGAAGACACCTCTGGGGATGATCTAGTCTAGTCGACCCTCCTGCTCAACAAGGCTTTCACTAGAGCGGGTTGCCCAGGATCATGTCCAGATTTGGGACAGTTTTTAAAATAAAGAAATAAGGGCCAGAATAGTAGCCTCCAACATATTTTAGAATAGAATGAACAATCTACAGAACTGCAGGAGTGTACCAGACCATGCTCTGCAATGACACAGAGTGTCACGTAGATCAAATTCCTGTATTCTGGGTAGGTAATCTGTACTGACCCATAAACTCACCTGAAAGTAGGATGGTTTATTATGCATTCTGCCCTAAAGATCTGTTTAGATGGGGAGAAAAGGCATGGAGTTTGTATTTAGAAAATAAATGGGAACAATTTAAGACCCCGTTCTTCCCAAACTAATTTCAGCACAATGCAAAGACTGACTGAAATACACTCATCGTTCTGAAAGTGTAGAGGACCCCTTGCATAGAGCCAGTGTAAAGGAACTGCATTGTGGGTTTTTTTGGTTTGGTTTGGGCTTTTTTTTGTTGTTGTTGTTTTGTTTTGTCAGGGAAATGCAAAAGGATGTCCAAGTGTTTCTGGAAATTCAAGCAGTTTTTCTATCACATTGCCATAAAAATATATGCTCCTAAGCATTTGTACAAAGGCACCTGCAAACAAGAGAAGTGTTTCTCAAAACCTGCATCCTATGAAAAAGATACTATATGGTATTCTGGAGTGTATAGAATGGTTTAATTATGAACTGAAATGATTGTGTTTTAAAAGAAACACCTTTGCCTTCTTTCTTGTCATGAGATGTTGCCCTCCTCTACCAAATGAAAAGACTACTTCATCCATTCTTTTCAGCATATTTCACAGATATTCCTCCCATGCTTAGTTATTTTGGGTTGAGGAGGGGCTGATTGGGGTATTTATTGGCATTATAAAATGGTAAAAATATCCTATTTTAGTAATATTAAATGTCAGTCAGTATGTTCTTTAACTTTGGTTGTTCTGTAAAAATGAAGATACAATCTACTTTCTGTGGAGAAGAAAGATGTTTTAAATTCCAAACATTGTAAGGCTCCAAAGAATTAATCCAGGAGATAAACCAACAAATTCTTCTGAAGACATTATTGTTACTATAGAAACATGCCTCCATCCAGAACTTTACTCTGAGGTAAGAAGGGAGAATTTGCTTCATTAATCATTTTTACTCTCCTGTCACAACTTGGTCAATGGGGATGATGGTAACCACAGGGCAGAGAAGCACAGAGGTAAAAGCATCTCCTGCCCTCTTCAGTAAAAACAGACTGAGCAAGATGCAAGCTGTTGTTCCGAGCTGGCGCTGAGGGGGCCTTTCCTTTCAGCCACCAGGCTGTGTGTTACAGAACGTAACGCCAAAACTGTCTTACTCATCTCCTGCTAAAAGACACCTACAATTGTGTTGTCATAGCTTCAAGATTAAAAATGTCAGCCTGTGGACCTTGTGACCCTGCAGTGTGGTCATGCCCCTGCCTTCTTGCATCCTTATTCCAAACAACATTTTTTAAAAATTGAAGTTTCTTTAAGCAGACTTTTGTTAGCTGGAGGGTTGCGCTGCTTCAGGAAGTATCTGGGGCAGGTACTGCAGCATGAACTTCTGAACTGAACGGACAATATTATTACTAAAGTTTTATCTAGTATAGGAACACAGACAAAAATGTAACAAAATCCCAGGCTTTAGAGGGTATGGATGCTTTCCTCTGCCATTCCACCACTGCTCTCTTTTAGGTTTTAATAACATTGTATATATACTTCCACCTTCCCTGTCATCATTTTCTCTAGAGCCATCGAAAGCCATCCTCTATATAGGCAAAACACCCCTAGGAGCCAGAGCTGGGCTGTTATCTTCCTTAGAGACCATTTCAGTGATTTAGTTCCAAAACAACAGGTTATGAGCCAGGTTGTTGGCCAAACAGAACACAGAAAGGTAGGATGTGCCTGTGGTGGCATGGAGACTTCCAGTGGTTTAACTTCTGTCTCTCCATGCAATTTCCAGAAACACACCAAGCCAAGATGGACATTGATAGAGATGGTACCCATGACATTCCTTGCTGGGAGGAAAAGCTGCCTTGCTGGGATGACAGCCATTCTGTCTGGCCCCTACATTCACTTGGCTGCAGTTTGGTGGGTTTAGAAGTCAGGGAGGAGCTAAGACACCCAAAAATTTGCTCGTTGAACTTTCCATTAAATTTCTCATGCTCCCTGCAAGGTACCATAGAAAATCTCATGTAAAGATAGGAAAGGACCTATGTACAGATCCTTTGGGCTAAGTTAGAAAGGAGGGGGCACTTCCAATGGGCGTTTCTGTCCCAGGGATCTCCCAGATTTTCTAAGTAGCCAGGCCACATGACTTCATTTCCAAGACAGACACACGCAGCAGGTGTTGTGGAAGAGGTCTGCACTGCACTGCATCCAGCGTGTCCCCAGCCTGGCAGTGCAGGAGCCAGGGCTCCCCACGGACCTTCTCAGCCAAGGCACATCGCCACCCCAGTGTCCCCTGTACCACGAAGGGCAGCACGCTGCTCCAGAGAGAGGCAAGCTGAGCTGCTGGCTCCTCTCCACACATGATGAAGAAGGTGAAATTATGCAAAATTATGCAAAAGCTGACACAATGTCAACCATCGTTAAACTTTCTTGGAAGGCTCTTTACAGGGTTTAATAAAGATTAGAGCTGTAGACTGCTTGAAAAACTATTGTCACAACTACAGAAGTTAATACAGAATACCTTCTCTACTGATATATTTTAAGAACATCAATTTTAAATGCAGTTGGAAGGATGATTTAAGTTCCCTATGGATATTCAGACAACTTTCTAAAGAGATCTGCCATGGAGAAAACCCATTAACTTTTCTATCAGACTCTCTAGGAATCTTCCATAAATTGATTAGCATCCAAATGAGAAAGTACATGACTTTGCCTCTATTTCCTCTGAGGAGGAGTTTATTTCTAGCCCTTCCCTGCTCTTAGTCCTAAAATGCCTTTAGAAACTTATGATCCTTTCTAAAAAAAGATAATAAATGTTGGATTTCTTCCAAAGTCATAATTAATAGCCAGGCAACCAGACTCACATACTTGCCTCATTTTTTTCTGTGTTTAATATATATTCTAATATGGATAATATTTTTTATTGATGACACAGAGGTATAATGATTTTTATATGAAAAAAAAAAAAGTACTACCAAGTTATAAACTCTGAAATAATGAAGACAAAAAAACAAAAGGAGGACTACATTAATTTGCTTCATTGTTGGTTTCCTGGAAGTTTAATTTCATGCAAAGCTAAAACATGAGTTTTCTCATTTGAAATTTTTTATGGTTCTGGATTACATAGATAATTACTACAGGGATTTGTTTTCTTTTTCCATGCAGAGAGCTATGTAGTATAGTCAATATTCTTAGGCTCACTGTTGACAAAATGAATGAACTACATTTTAAAATCTTTCCCTGTGAGGAATTTGCTTCAGCCTTCTCATCACTTCACAACAATTCTTTGCACTCATTTGATTTTTCAACATTCTTAAAAAAATTGGAGTAGGTAATCACAATGCTCTATTGCAGTATCAGCCTCAAGGAATTCCTCTGCCTTCTGCACCCTTTACCCTGAGACATCAGATCAGCCCACTTTCCAATACAATTACTTTAACACCTCATAACCCATGTGGAGGTACAAACACCCTTTCCTTTCCACTGTAGCAGCCTGGAAAGAGTTAAAAGGAGCCTGCTTCCCCCTCTTGCCTATTAGGCAGGGCTGTCCTGGAAAGGATGAAAAATGAGAAAGGCTCATAAGAGATCTACACATAGGAAATGAAGAAGAGGACCCTTTGCAGGCTCACATGGGAAGGGTAAGGGATCTTATTTTGAAAAAAATTCCCCATGTCCGTCATACCAACAAAAAGGAGGTCCAGAGTCCATCTGCTGCTATGAAATTCCCACCCACTCTTGCTCTAGTATCAATGGTGTTAATTTGTTGTCTCTTATTTGAGGTAAGTGAAGTAGCTATCTGCACCCCAGGCACCCTGGGCAAGAGTAAGCCTAAAAAGCCCTTACCTGGGGCTTCTGCAGGTGGCTGTGTGGAGAGGGAGATGCCTGTGCTGGGTAGCACAGCAGGTGAAGGCTATTGAAGGACGGGCAGTGTGACCTCAGTTGGGAGATGTCAGCTCTGAGTCCCTCTTTAGAAGCAGTGTAATTGGCAGAACTGTGCTTCAGGAAGCTGCCAGTTGCAGACAACTGGTGAGCATAGAATGAATAATTACTGGTGTGGGTCCTTCAGCCTGCCCCTGCATGAAATCTCTTCCTCTGGTTTGGTCTAGTAGTCCAGATCAACTCTGCTTCCTCTCCTCCCAAAACTTGGTAGTTGGCATGCTGTGGTTCAGTCTGTGGGGAACTGTGGTTGGCTTTCCCTGTTTTACCTGTATATAATGTACAAAATAAACTTTGCTTCTTGGGGATTTGGATATCAGGAACACGCTGGTGACAGGTTGGATGGGAAAAGAAATGACTCACAGCCATTATCATTTGAAATGAATACTTTGTTATGAATTCCTCTTTCCTACTGAATTTTATTATTGCAAGGTTCCTACACTAATTGGAAGCACAACTTAAAAGTATCAAATTTGAAAATAATCAGAATAAACAATTTCTCAAGCTGCTTTTTAAATAAATATTCCATTACTTGTTTTATATTTTTTTTTAATAATGAGGGTTTATTTTTTTTAAAATATCATTAAGTGCAATCTTGCTTTCACCAGGGACACTGTGTTTTGTCAGAAAGACAATTGTTCTTCTGGAAGTGTTAGGCTGTGAAATTTGTAGAAAGTGTTTACATGGATCCCTGAGACCTAAACTCACCTGTAGTGTCACAGCTGATGCTGCATAAAGCATTATGGTTTGCTTTTTTCTTTTGTCCTTTATAAAGCTCTAAGAATGGTCCAGGTTACAAATAATGGCACAGATCTAGGAAAAAATAATTGTTTTTCATGATGAAGAAGCAAACTGTATCAAGATAACTGACATCTTTATTACTTCCCTACACTTTCCACCTAATATTTTTTGGGCATTGTGTGAATAGATTTATGCAAAGTATCTTCCCATGGGCTTGCTTGAAGACTACCAAGCACTCATGCTAAGTTTGTTTGGACTCTATCATTTTATGTCAGTCATACCAGAAATAAAAAGGAGGTGTGTTTGCCACTAAAGAGCACACCTCTAAATTCACATGAAAAAAGAGAAGACAATAGGCCAAACACTGTGAGGGAACTAGAAAGGGAAGAACTAAGTTTTATCTGACTGGACTATGTAAGACACAGAGGTTCAGGCCCCTCTTGTAGTCATTACACCTCCATTGCACAGCAGGAAGCAATGAAGCAGGATTTTGAAACAGTGTGAACCAAAGAATTGGTCTCACAAGGTTTGATGGAGGCAACTGCATATACTTAGCATCAACAAATAAATATTCTTGCCTGAGTATATGTTTTGCCTCTGTTAAACTGTTTTGCTAATTTGTTTTCTTTGACAGCCTGTCATGCTACAAGCAGCACGTTCATCTTTAGAAGTTCAATCAAGAGGGGGCTAGACTTTCTTATGTTGCACAGTCCATAGACCCAGAATGCCTGCAGATGAAGGTTTGGGTGCATGGAGTACGTGGGTCAGTGTGCGCTCTTCTGGGCAAAATGAGGACAACGCCATCCTTGGAACTACACCCAACTGATTCTATGGAGAAAGGGCTTTTTTCTGCCTCCCGAACCACCCACTCAACCTGCCACACATTTTATGAGGTACATGCAAAACATTATTTATCAGAGGTGCACAACTCTGTTAGAAGCTGTTGTCAATACAGGTATGTGTGTTCTCTCTTTTCTACCCAAAGAGGCAATAAGGAGCTGCAGAACAGGGTATATAATTGAGATAATATTATAATCTGCCTTTGATGTTTATGTCAAATATTTCAGCATTGGTTTTAAGCTTGATTTAATTCCTAAATGTGTTAACAACTAACAACCATAAAGTTTTTTTTCTGATGCAACTTATAAAATGCACAGTATAATATACAATAAGGATTGAATTACATGTGTATGCAATTATGCTACAAAAATGTATTGCAATGAGCTTTTCAATTTAAAGGTAGGAAATGAAGTTCTGTAATTTTGTGACAACATAAAATCAGAGCAGTGAGATTGGAATCTGGTTCTTTCTTTTTCTAGATCTACTGTTAGCAGACAAGACTTTGGCCCATTCTCCCTTCCATGTAGCTCAAAAGAGATTCCTGGTGAGAATCCAGTGTGAAACTGGTAATTTAGAGCTTGAGAAGAGTGTGTCATTGCCTAGAGCATGCAGGGGTATCTTGCTCCAGTGCTGGTGAGCAACAGGGCAATGCCCCACAGTTCCTCAGCTTCCTCACTCAAATGTAAGATATCTTAATCACAGTAAAGCACTCCTCAACACAGAACAATTAAAGCTGGTTTTGGAATATGCCCTATTCTGAGGTTCAATCATGCCATAAGATATATTTGTGAGAGGGAAAAGGACAAGCTCCACAACCCTCTGTGTCCTATGCAGAACAAGACTTCAAGTTGTGAGTCACAGAGGATGAACATGTTGAACCTCTGATGCTGCTTAATTGTGAAAGGATGATTTACAAAATACAGTACTGATACCAAGATGACATGATAACGCCAGTTTCATATCATGCCTATTATGAAATATTTGACAGAAAGGCTACAAGAAAACCAAATTGATACTTTCTGAGTAAGGGATTCATTCTTATTTTGGAAAAAAACACATTGAATAAGTATTATACCTACAGTATAATGAGCTCTTCATAACAGTGATACTCTCTGAAATAAACTTCAAATTAAAGGATTACAATCAGCTCTATGTTTCCACAAATACAGACTGGACCTACGGGATCTCTGTGAATGCTTACTACCAAAGTGTATGACCCTCAAAATAGGAAGAGCTGTGTCTGAATATTGTCAGTAGGAATTCTGCTTCAGCTGAAGTAATCTGTGGTTACTTTTGTGATCATCTAACGACAGAGACTGGAAGACAGAACAAAACATATGGAATAAGGTCTTTGCTGGTAAGGGTTGAGACAGGCTGGAGCTTCAGCCTGAAAAGGACTGCTGAAGGACAGGTTGAGCTGCTAGAGGAGCTATTCCTTGAAAAACTTGCTTCTGGGCTATGGCTAGGGGTTTTATGCCAAAGATCAGCTAGGCATATGCTGAGAAATACTGATAATGACTCTAGGACTTGGATTTCTCATGGAAAGTAGAGACACTCTTGTTAATTGCTAGGAAAACCACAACACTCAGGTCTTCATTTCAAAGTAGCCATTATTAAGATACTTCTAGTGACCTTCCCCCTCAGAAGCTGATGCACTTCAGGCACACTTCCAGCTCTACAGAAGATGTTATATGTGATCACTGAATATTAATTGACCTTTGTACAGAACTGCAGAACTTAAATGTAATGTGGATCAATTCTGATTCCAACTTTCAGTTACATAATTCTTATATGAAATTTCTTTATACTTGTATAATTGTTTTCAGTACTGTGAGAATAGAGAGTATTTGTGATCCAAGCAGTTAATCTTGATTAGGCTGGAAGGGGAAGCCGCTTATCAAATACATAATGCATTAACTGAGTTATAAAAGCTTTTGAATCAGTGATCTCTACCAGGTACATTCTGTGTTAGGCTGCTGTTATGGTATGCTGCTGTGTTATGGTTTACTTGACTTAATAGGAGGAATATATTATAACAATTTTTAACTACCTTAACAAGAAATAGAAATACTCTATCCATTTTTTATCTTCATGATCATAGGACCTATCACAAGTTGCTAGTGGAACACAAATATTCATTGTGTTAACAAGAAGTAGGATAGGTATATTTGTAATAGAGTATACTAAACATTGAAATATAGATTTTTAATGTGGGAAAATAGATATTGCATAATCTGTGTTAGTAAAGACAAACCTTCCAAGTGTTTCAAACTGTATTGCATAGGAGAGTACAGGTCTCTTGTTTACTCTAAAGTCCTTGTTTCCTCTTTGCCTGAGAGAATTGATATTCATAGAGGAAAAGTGGGACTGAGGAAATGATGCATATCTCACTAACATTGTCGGGCCATTGTTTGAGTTTTTACTCATCCAGAATGAAAAGGAGGACTAACATAAAGCTGGTAATAATGCTTGCTCTAGTTTGTGATCTGTTTGCTCAGCAGGTTTCTATTGTCACTGTTGAGGGATCCATTTGAGCCCATCCTCATTCTGTTTCCAAGTTTCTGTTTGGGTAAGCTGTGTTTGATCTTCAGTTTGGTTGGAAAATAAGCATTATTGCTACGTCTTACAGACTGTAGTATAAATGAGATATCTGCAATAGTTAACAGTGATCTGATGGAACTGCAAAATTAAGAGATTTGTCTTGTGGAGCTATGAAAGCCATTAAAAAAAAGATCCGCAAAGAGCACCTCTATGAACATCATTGGGTATTTTCCTGTGCACACTGGTTTCTCAGACTGCCCTCTCTTCCATGCTTCAAGAAATGCAGGAGGTGAAATTTCCCATTTCCTTGTTATTGATTAAATAGTTCTTTATTTTTCTTGCTCCTGAAGACAGATAATCTTTAGAAAAGTGTTCTGAAAACCCTGTGAATCCTGTTGAATGAGTTGGAGATGAATTATCTTCTCAATGATCTCAGAGAAAATGCCTGACTTCAAGTCCCAGTAATGCTATCTAACTGGCACTGGGAATGCTTACAAGGGGTGGCAATGCCCTCAACCAGTTTGGGACTCCAGACAGCATTAAAAGTGTGATGATGAGGTACTGAGTTCTTCCCTACATTCCTTTGGGAATGAAGGTAAGTGGCTACTGCTGAGTACAAAAGTTCATCTTCTAAAGTAGTCCTAAATAGGCAGTAGTAGATGTACACATAAAAAGGAGCTGACTTTATACTTTCAGAATATCCTGTCTTGGGAAAAGGTGTATTAGATATCTACAAATACATTCTTTCTAAAAGATTTGGTGAACACCTCCATGTTCTAACTGATCGAACTTTTCCAAAAACTAAAGAACTAAACAAATGCAACTATTAATATTTGCATAACCACAGCACCTGCCAAAATTCTTCTCCATATTTTGAGATCTCCTATTTCATATGAAGAGTAAACAAACACTTTAATACTAGAATACAGTTTGGTTCTACTGTACTCCAACAGTGCATTTTGATTAAAATTAACAATTGAGCTGCTAAGAAAAGAAAAACCAAAGTTCTGGGTTTGTTGGTTTGGGGTTTTCTAATCAAAAAAATCAGTTAGGTGGTGGTGGGAAAAGACCTCTAAGATCACTGAATGCAATCTGTGACCAAACACCACTTGCAAACAAGACCATGGCACTGTCAGTCCAGTCTTTCCTTAAACACCTCCAGGGACGGTTACTCCACCACCACCCTGGGCGGCCCATCCAATATTTAATCACCTTTTCTGTGACAATTTTTTTTTCTCATGTCCAACCTAAACCTCCCCTGGCACAGCTTAATACTAAGTCCTCTTGTCCTGTCACTGGTTGCCTGGGAGAAGAGACTGGCCCCTACCCGGGGACAACCTCCTTTCAGGCAGTTGTGCCCCCTGAGCTTGTTTCCTCCAGGATAAACACCTCCATCTCCCTCAGCCAGTCCTCACAGGACTTGTGCTCCAGACCCTTCACCAGCTCCATTGCCCTTCTCTGGACGCACTCTAGCACCTCAATGTCCTTCCTGAACTGAGGAGCCCAGAACTGGGTGCAGTTAACTTGTTAAGCTAATGTGCTTTGAAAATCAAAACTTGAATGCAATCTTTCTACCTGCAGATTAATGATATTTAAGTTTCCAGTTCAGGCCAGGACAGTGAAAATTATATGGTCCTGTTAGGAAAAAGAATTCTCTACAGGTTATGTTTTGAAAATTAGAACAATTTTCTTACTTAATGTCTCTGACATTTACTGATATTAATAAATGCCAACTATAAAAAAAGCTTACATGGAGAAAGATGATATTCTGGACTGCTTGAATGGTCAAGCAAATGTTTTCAGAGGTGTTAATTGCACCATTCATCTCAATAAGATTCTGGTGCAAAGGCCAAATAATGACAGCCTTTTTAATTTCCTCACAACTGATCAAAGCAGGCAAGAGGAGAAAAATGTTGTTAAAATTGTTTTTATAAAATCTTGATAAAAGCTCATCTAGTGGAGGCAAATGGATGGTATTTTGGAAAGTATTGCAAAGTCTGATCTGCTTTCCCTTCTGTTCAAATGCATTGTCTCCCTGTAAATGAAGAGTATACATGAGTCAGTGTCAGCCTTGGCATTCTAGCCAGCAAAACAATTCTTAAAATTCAAACAATAGAATTCAAGTAGCTCAATATTTTTCAATACCAAAATTCTTTTGTGTTGATGGCTAAGTGGAGAAATGTGGTGGGTTGGTACTGGCAGGACACCAGATGCCTCCCACAGCTGCTCTATCACTCCCCTCTTCAGCTGGGAAGGGGGAGAAAAAAACATAATGAAAGGCTCATGGATTGCAGTTAAGACAGGGAGGAGTCACTCAACAATTACTGCAAGAGGCAAAGCAGACTCCATTTGGGGAAATCAGTTTTAATTTACTGCAAATCACATCAGAGTTGGATCCTGAGAAAAAGCCTTGCAATCTTAAGACATCTTCCCCTCACCACTCCCTTCTTCCCAGCCTTAATTTTACTCCTAATTTTCTCTACCTCCTTCCTCATGAGCAGCACAGAGGGATGGGGAACGGGGGCTGTGGAAGACTTCATCATGTTTTCTCTGCTGCATCTTCCTCAGGGGAAGAAGTCCTCACACTCTTCTCCTGATCCAGCATGGAGTCCCTCCCATGGAGGAAAGTTCTCTGTGAATTTCTCCAGTGAGAGTCTTTCCAATGGGCTGCAGGCTTTTACAAACTTCTCCAGCCTGAGTCCCTCCTGGGAACTGCCAACAAACTTGCTCAATGAGAAGCACTTCTTCCCTTCTTTCTCTGACCTTGGTGTCTGCAGGGCTGTAACTCCTGCATATTCTCACTCCTCTCTCCAGCTGTTATTGCTTCTGCACAGTAACTTTCCTCTTTTTAACTAATTATGTTATCCCAGAGGTGTTACCATGACAGTGTTTTGATATGTCTGTCCACAGCAATCCTGAAGGGAAACTGGTGCAACTTCACTGGCCACAGAAAATAGATTATCTCTCACATTGCCTCTAGCTTTATAATCTGATTGAGGGTCAGTTCTGAAGCTCTTACTGAATTTCTGTGATGGATAAAGATGATGATTAAAGTCTTGAATATGCAAGAAAAAGTGACATTGAATGGCAGGATTCTAGAAGCTGCCGTTATTAAGCCAGTAGATTTTCCTTTGGTTAGAAATCTCAGCTGTTCATCTCTGACTCAGAACCTCCTTGGAATCCAGAAGAAATATTCTAACAAGGCCAGTAGTTACATTTTAAGAACCTGGGCAGCAGACTCTAGTCGCTTTAGAAAATGCAAATCTAGTCAATGACTTAAAAATGTCAGGATGGAGATGATGACAGCAGAAAAGCAGGGCAAGTGGGAGATTATTTTCACATCCAATGTGTGCTGGAGGATGTTCAATCTCACTTTTTTCCTTAGGTCAGTGCTATAGCCATGTCTCAGATGTTTAGGAAGATCAAAGCTCATTCAATCAAGCTTATTAAGTTCTTTTATTCAGGTATGGTCAGTAAGCCATTAAGGGAGAGAAGTGAAAGGAGAACACATAATCCTGAAGTTCTACACTGTCTCATTAGTAATTAGGCTAATCACTAATAAATTATTAGGATTTTTTCAGGAAACAGGACAGGTGGACACAGACCTGTGTCTTGTTCTTGTTATGTGAAAAATGTTGAAAGGGTCCTGGTGAAAGCTGCAGACAAGGTCATCAGAAAAGTGGCCGGATATAACTGACTAAAATAATAAATAAATGTGAAGTGTTGATGAAAGGCATATTCATTCATGTTTTTAAAGCATTGTCTTCATGTCAGGATTGAAGGCATGAAGTATTTTGCTGTTTTATGGGGTTTTCATTGTTCTCGGTGTGGGTTGCTAACAAAAAACTTCAGTGCTTCCACAAACACTCAAGAACTCAATAAGCCAATCTAATTTTTTACACCACCATATGAATAAAAAAAGCTCTAGTGGGCTTTACCTAGCAGTGCTGGAGGTACCAGATGAACACCACCACCAGCATAGCAAAAGACACATGACAGTCCAAGCCAGCCTGGGAATCCTAGGATTTTATTAATCTTCTGCAATCTTTGTCTTCCTTTCTTAGACCTTTCATCCATAATTTTTGTTTTGGTTCTTTGGTTTTCTGTTTAGAATTTACCTTTGCCTGTCCTCTTTGAACTGTTTTCCTCTCAGATGATGATGCTTATAATGAACCCTGCAACTAATAATCAATGTGCACTGCATTCAACTTTCATGTTCACCCAGTCAAAGGCCAGCATGCACCATTATTTCCTCTCAAAAGTTTCCAAAATGTTTGGTAGAATGCAATTTAAAAAAACCTCCAATGAAAGCAGATGATGTCCATGTGATTAAAGATACAAACAGCTGTCATATTTAGGGACAGTGGTGCTTATGCTGCTGCACTTTGTAGGCCATTGGGCCAAAGTATTTTGCTGTTTCAGGAGATTATTCTGATCAAATGTTGAGTACTGAGATGCACAAGTACACTGTTTTTTCATTCTACTCCAAAGTTCTTGCTCTTTGATTCCTGCAAGTTTTTGTAGTACTAGAGGTAAAAATTGCTCAGCTAGTAAGCTCAGAGTTTACTTTGGCATAAGCATGGCATGGTGGCTTTTAGAATTACTGTAGTTATTTGATCTGCATCTTTGTAGACTCTGTCATGTTTCTAATTTACTCGTTTTATTATATAAAAGAGGACTCGTTTTATTTTAGCTTGAAGTAGAGATCAGTGCCCACAAGCAGCCCCCTTGACACACCAGCTAGGATATTAATATTCAGGCCTTTTTCACGGCAGAGCTATATTGTAGTTTTGTATGTGTAGACACGAGAAAATCAATACAGTCATTGTAATCTTCAAAGCAGTGGAAAGCTACAAATGCATGAACAATGGAAACCAAAGCTACTATTATTATAACAAGCATGCACCTGGTGGAATGAAGAGGTTTGTCAGTGTGGTATTGTTGATTTTCAGTCTAGCACTGAATCTTGTAGATATGTTTTATTAAACTGATATTATCATATCTTAAACAAACGAATATATTTCATTGCATGGACAAGAAGTGCTAGTATTTGAGTGTGGCAAAAAGTAAATGACTCTCAAATTCTGAACCAAGCTTATTACAGTTGCCTCTAATCATGGGCCATAGAGTTACTGTTTACCATAGAGTTGGGTTGGCAGATGGAAGAGATGAAGGAAGACAATCATTTACAGAAACTTCTCTGGCTTGACAATTAGAGCAGAAGCTGCAGTCTAGCCAGAACTAGAAACTGCACAATTATTTACCAAGGCCTGCAAAACTTCATGTCTTCCCAGGAGACAAGCAGAGCTGAAAGTTTCCAGTTCTTTCAAGCACGGTCTGCCCTTGCCTCTTGTTTGGTCCTTTTCCATGTTCCTGGCTCACTGCTGGAGAGAACAGCCTCCAAACAAAAGCTGTGTCACTTGCCCACCACTCTGCAGCACCTGTCAGTCTCATTTTAAGTGATGGCATAGCTCAGCATCCCTACTTAATGTTGTTATGGTGACCGTGGGTACCTAATGCCGAGCACTGCATCTGTCTGCTTCTCTACTGCTAATGATCCTGCTGTGTACAGCTTCAAAAGGAGCGGAACCAAAGGGGTGTTTTTTAAAGCCTGGATGATCAAAGAGGCCAGCGACCACAAAACGGTCCTTCTATTAAAAAATTTATGCTTGAGTTGGACCCCAGGTAGAGGAAGGGAGGGTAGATAACTCTCTTGGTACACATCTACAGCTGGATTCTTCGCTTATTTAGGGCCTGACCACGTTCCTGCAGAAGATGGCAAAAATACCCCATGTGAGCAGCCTTCAGTGGGGCCCACAACAGGTACAGCAGCTTGGAGAACAAGCTGATCGATGCCATGGTCTGGAGCTAAGTGTGTGTGTGTGCAGACACACGTACTTTATTGGGAAGGCACTAGCGGAGGGTAAGAACATGTATATGCTGGTACATGCCTGGGCAGTTTCATATGACAGAATGGCACGGTTCTCAGGGGATCTTTTCCTATCATCCCTTTAGCTCTTCATGTCTTTTGCTTAACACTGGCAATTGAATCTACGTAGGTAAGTAACTTAAAACCAAATAAAATCAACAGGTGCTTAGGAAAGGTATAAAAATGAACTGTGGGTTTAAAAAATAAGTTTTTAAAACTCAAATAAAAAATATAATTGATCAGTGAACAACATAATGGTTACCTTTTTATCCTCAGCCACAGCCATATGAGAGGTCTACTTGCCTCCTTTATATCCCAGGATCTTTCTGTAAATCAGATTGGTTGGTCTCTCCCTGACCTTTCCATTGTATATTTGCTTGTCTTGCTGGTCTGTGTCAAGCAACGCCACAACACAGATGGCACGAGGTGGAAACCACTGCAGTAAGATGGACCTCAGGTGATGAGCAGGTTCTCTGCAGCCATCCTGCTCCTTCTAGAACAAGGTAAGAGAAGAAAGGCTGAACTTCAAAAGAAAGTGGCATGCTGATAAATGTGATCACTGCTGGACAACTATAGGCCCTCTTGTATGATGCTCAGCTATTTAGGCTCCATATTAATGAGTTCTCAAGGATGTTCACAAGTTTTCACCCCAAAATTTCATTTTTCTGTTTCTGAGTAGTGGGAGGAGGTTCTGGGGTTTTTTTCTTGGTGCTGTTTTCTTTTCCCTTGTGATTTGGCTGCTTCTGTTTTGAAATTTTGATGACTGCCTCACTCATGTGCCTGCCTGAGTTCAAGAAGTGTTGGGACAACACTCTCAGGCACATGGTGTCATTCCTGAGGATGGTGTTGTGCAGGGCCAGGAGTGGGACTTTGGTGATCCTTGTGGGTCCTTTCCAACTCAATATATTCTACAACTCCATGTGGTGAAATTGGAGCCATGGAAGCAGGCAAGCAGTGGTTCTCCTACCAACCCCCTGCACTGCAGGCTGCGTGGAAATCTCTTTTGTGCTTCATTTTTATCTTTACAAAATGTCACTAAAAAACCTTTCTGAAGTTAGTGCTACAGACTGCATTTCTGAAAATTATGACACAGATAACACTCTGCAGCTCTGAGCTGGCTCATAGGCCATAGAGCTGATGAGCATCCATGAGTAAAGCATGAGAATCAAGAGTAATTAAAATTTATCAGATGAAATGGTAATTTTGGAGGGGGGTGAAAAATGCCTTCTTACTAAAGCAGAGAATGGGCATTCAGAAAAGGGAAAACGAGTCATTACACAAGCCCCAGGATTTATTTCCTTCCAATCTTGTTTGACAACTAAAATGTAATAAAATGGAAAAAGCAAGGAGGCTGCAAATAGAGAGGTAGCTATTGACTAACGCAATACAAAACATTAAATGGTATAATGGCAGCAACAGCAGCAACACTTCCCTCAAAATCTAATATTGAGTCTGTGTTTTTACTGGCGTGATTTTGGCCTGGCACATGAAATAGCTGCTGCCAGTGAGCAATGGAGATTGATGTCTCTGCTATGGAGAAGAGATGGACAAGACTGAATTCATGCTTTGACGTGTGTGTCCCGCTACTTCCATAATGCTGATGGAGGCTGCAGCAAACACGCCTAAGAAAAGCACTTTATTGTTTTAGGATGGAAAACTGCTGTTGGTAAATTGTATGTTTGTTGTATATCTCTTCAAAGCCATGAGCAGAGCTGAATATTTCTGCAGAGTTTTTTTTTTTAATTTGGCAGTTAAAAATAGGCTTTAAAAAATGGCTTCTGTATACTGCAGTATCTCTGCTTGTGTATAATATTGAGGAATATTATACCAGGTAAAACAGAGAACACCCACAGTAACTGGAAGAGGGAGGGAAGAGAGCCTGACTTGGCTTTGCAAGGACGAGGTGTTTTGTTATGGACTAATGCAGCCAAAGTGAACTTGAGGCATGGAACAGCACAGTCACCTCAATAACTGCATTGTGTGGGTGGGCTTTTGTCTTGAATGGTATCATAGTAACTCACAATTCGGCAGGTGGGAGGAGAAGCCACAAATAAAGGTCCTTTTATATATGACAACAAAAGGAACAAACACAAATTTTCTCCCTAAGTGAAGTCAAAAGCCAGGCTAAAATATGTAATGATGAGAATTTGTTTTTGTTTTAGTAGATAAATCTATTTAAAGTTACAAGACAATAATTCTAGTAGTAGCTGAGGGTTAAAACCCTTGTTACAAATGTGTGTGAGTACTGGAGGTTTGCAAAACACTCTCTGTAGCTCAGTGTACAGGAAGTAATAATGCCTGTGTTTTATTTGGGCTTCTTTATTTCTTTTTTAATGTTTATAGAAGTGCATTCAAGGCAACATAAAGATCCCGTGTGAGATACAAAAGGTGCAAATTACATCTTCATTGCACTGTAAAGCATAAGAAGTTACTGGTTTTCAGCTTTTTAATATATGAAATCTCAACTGCAGGAGAACAATAAAAGAAAGATTACTTATTCTATTTATTTGTCTTTTTTAGCTATTTGATACAACTAATTTTTTTTTTTCTGACAGGTATTAAAAATCCAGTTAGGGAGGTTTGCAATATCCTTGTTTTCTCTATTTACAACAGACTCTAAATGTCAAGGCTAGAGTTTTTTTATTTATTTCTAAAGCCAAATATTCTGTTAAAAAACTCACAGTGACCTGAAGAAGACTGTCGGAGAGAAACATTCTTACAAATCCTCTGTTTCAGACAGCACTGCCATTTCCTGAAGTGCCATGGAATTCTCTAACTTAAGAAAACTTGTAATTTTTGTCTTTGAATTACTCTGTCAAGGACAGCATTTGTATTGCTAGACAGATAAGATGAGTGTCCCTGTTCTAATGAAGATTTGTAAGCATAATGTGATCTCTTCCCTACCTATCTGTATGGTTTTGGTTCGCCTTTCTCGTATTTATCATGTTGTTAATAGGGCTCAATTTTTCTTTGAATTTTCTCACATTCCCCACTTTTACTTTAAGAGGAATTTTGCATGGGCCAGCAAAGGAAAACCTTTATATGAGGAAAACCTTTAGCTCAAAGCCAATAAAGGTAGCCTAGAAAAAGTAATATAAAAATACACTTTAGAAGAAACATTACCAAGAGAGGAACACAAGGTTCAATGAACTTTTAAGGGTTTTATGTGCTTAGCTTAAGCAAAAATAGAAGAAATTAAGATATTTGCGATGAAATTTTCTTGCAGTCACATTTCTTTTGAAAATACAATAAAGTGATTGATCACAAAAAAAATCAAGAGTGGGTATGTAAAGTGTGTGTAAAGTGTGGTATGTCTGTATCAATTCTTGTAAATGAAAATTTAGCTTTAGACCATCCAGTGATGCTAACATACTTCTAGCTACCAAAAAAGAGAAAAAGAGCAACTAAAACACAAAATCCTTGCTACAGGACATTGGCAGATGTGGCTTTTTCAAAACTAAGCTTTTGCATCTAGCTTTCCAATCAGCATGCACAGCAAAATAAAGCCTGATGCATTGAATCGCATATGGAGAAGCCATACTATTTAACATATTGTTCTGTGTAGTAGGCAGCTCTAACATGAATGGGCAGAAGGGAAGTCTGGACAATTAAGGACTACAGCTTTTGCAAGGTCATCTTCTCCTGACTCAACCTTTAAGAATATGATTTAAAAGCTTTCTGACTTTCTACAGCAAATGGCCTTTGGCAGGATTAAGCTGCGCTGCTGCCAATCCAGCTCAATACCAAGCATGTTAATGAGGTGTCTTGGCCTTTTTATTAATTCTACAAGCAGGGTAGTCCATTCAGCAGTGACTGAGAAATTTTAATCAAATAATCTCATTGTTCCAAATTTATCACCACAATAAAAGAATCTACTAAGGAAATACAAGATGAAAGAACTCATTTTTAATGCTATATCATTTTCCACTAAGAAGCAGTGCAGCCTTGAGGCTCACAGCAGTGCTAACATCTGCCTCTCTGTGGGTATGCAGTGTATAGGGGTGTTGTAATCTGCAGGAGCAACCTGCATAGCAAATTGTTTGCCCCTGGTTCTTACTGTTCCTCTCACTAGAAATTTATACTCTGAACAGATTTACTTTTTCTAATGAAGTCTTTAGATTTTAAAAATCAAAAAGAAAAGTGTAGCAAGATACAGAGTTTATCCATGACATGATGAAATCTGTCCATTGCAGGTGACAAAATGACACCTTTTTGCATATTGTAGGGACAAATCAGGTCTGAGTTGGTGTAACAGAATATTTACAGTAGCTTCCAAAATTAATTCCAGGTCTGGAAAAATAAGTATGGTAAACTTACAAATAGGACTTAAAAGGCATACATGGAAGTAAGTGGCTTTGCCCCACACTTTGGAACCAGATGGCCAAAGTATAATCCTTTTTTGATCTTCTATGTTTCCAGATCAAAAATTCAGCTGTGGGCTTTTTAATGTTAAAAAGCATGTGCAGCTTCAAACAGCTGCCCTTAATTTCATACAGTAAAAACTGCCTGTCAAATCAGTTTCTAAGTTCTCCTTTTCCTTCAGAAATCTCTCCTGCTGAGAAACCTGCGCAGTCCAAGGCTAGTGACACATTTTTTTTGCATCAAAAAAATTCAGCTTTAAAACACCTTCAAAACTAGAAAACAACCCATAAGTTTATGTGAAGGGTGAGAATTATTAGGTTTTACTTGGGACTAGCACAGCTTCCAGGTAAGGAACTTTAAACATAACATGGATATGGTGTTCTAGTTTGCTAAAGCAACTTCCTTCCCTGAGAACAAATTCAATAAAAGTTTTCTTTCAGGTTCTTTCTGGAGTCCTTAATTCTCTTTCCTATATCTTCCCCATAATCCCTGGTTGCTTGGCTCCCCTCTCAGCAAACTTGTGGGACAAGGGTGAACTAGGAGTCCTGCACGGGTAAATACAGAAAACTTGCAGTACCTTGTAGCCCATTATTTTCTAGCACAAATAGCATGAAATGGCAGAACATGAAGGGATATCAAGGCTGTAGAGCATACCAATGGACTCTGAGATTGAAACTTCTCGCCTTTCTCATGGTATGGTATACTGAAGAGGTCTGTTCTGTATTCTTTCATTAACAACTCCTACAATCCTTTTGGGGCTCTTGCTGGAGCAAGGAAATGTTACTATTTTTCTGTGCTTTGCATTTCAGTTTTTGATTTGAACTGGGAAGAGAGGCACTGACAGGGCTCATACGCCACTAAAACACAATGAGTTGCCCTCATTTTTTTCTGCACTTCTCATCTAACAATGGATATCAAAACAAAACAAAAAAATAGGTCTATTTTCCATTCCAAATATAAAGGCTTCTATTTTCCACTGTGTCTGTCAAAGTAAGAAATTGAACAGCTTATATTCAGCCACTTCAAAGTAGCAGATTAAAATCAGCTTTCTATAAAGCAGCATACCTCCCAGGAACTGGGACACCAACTCTGTATGGCCTTTCCTAACCATAACAGGCAGCTGCATTGTGATTTCCAGAGCTTTACAGTTGCTTTCAGCACGGTGTCATGAAAAAAATTCTGATGCTTATTTGGTTTTGCCATGCATTGCAGAGGGGATTCAAGCAATGTGAGAGCTCATGTGAAAAATTTGCTCCCACTTGTCTTAAATTCATCTGACCGCTCTCTCAAACACTGTGTTGATTTCTCTACTTGAGAGAGAAAGGGTGATTCTGTTGGAGGTGACCAGGCTGAGTTTTGCTCTTCATTCCATCTTCATTTGGCCATTCTCTGCCTGCTGTGTCAGTTTTTCTTGGTTCTCTGGGTTTATTTCAACCATTTCAAGATGGTATTAAATATTTAAAAACACAAATGCAAGCAAATATCTAGGATGGACTGGAAAGTTTCTGCTTTTTTGTTGTTGCTGCTGCTGATTCAAAATATTTAAGTGAAATGAATTATGCTCCAAGTTGCATTCCTATTCAGTCTGAGTCTTACAGATTAGTCCCATGGAAAGAACTGGAATCATTTGGGTTATGCAGCAGCATTATATTCATGTGGATGTCAAATTTGACCCCAGCTGGAGAAAATGAATAGCTTTGCCATACAGGATTTCCATCTATTATATAGGACTTTTGTCACGTATATTGTATTTCTGTCCAACACCCAAAAACCCTTGGGGTAGAAACATTTGATTAATGGCATGGGCTTATACCTTCAGTACTAAACATAAAGATACTAAGAGCAGGACTATGCATCAAATGCAGGACATTTGCTGAGAAGGGCACTTGCTTAAGTCTCTCCTTAAGGAGGGAGCTAAGTTGTCTTCTAAAGACTCAGGTCCTAAGGCTGATTTTTATGAACTGAGAAAGAAGGAACACATCAATTTCATGCTGTTGTTTATGCACTAGTGATTGTTTTGCTGCCCAATGAAACATTGTTGCTATCTTAGTCTAGTATGTCACAGAATCTTTTAAATGTAAAACGCTTATCTTGGTGTGGGGATTGGGAGAAATAAAAAAATGCAGTTACCTTTCTCCTGAAATGAGTAGTATTTTGATAAATGTAAACTTCCATCCCAGAGAATCTTCTGGCAAACTAGTTTTGATGGGAGGTGAAAATAAATACAGTTTAAATTATATTTTCCTTTGATATGGCATCACACTGTAGACAACATAATGCTAATATATCTTAATGGCTGTGCCTTTTAAGAGCTGAGTATCAGTCAAGCATATAATTTCATGTTGTCTGGAAAAACATAAAAAAGCGTATCTAACAGGACAGAATAAGGCACCACACTCTAGAATAATTACTTATTATTCTCTTGCTGTAGAGCTCTGCCTTAAAAAAAAATGCAGTTTCCTAACCCTTCTCTGTTTGAATGATAGCAGGTGTTTACTAATGTAATAAACTCACACTAGTAAGAGGTCCAGAAAAAGCTGTTTATAGTGACTCCAGCTTGGAGTTGCATACCATTTTGCCCATATTCCTAAAGTAGGTATATTCCGCTTAGCAAATCTTTTTTTCTTAAACTTTGTAGAATTGCTAGGATTTTACAATATTTTATTCTCCTTTTATTCAAAATTGTAAACAGCTCCATAAATCTACAAATTCCAAGTCATGTGGAATCCCATACTTTATGCTTTAATGTCCAATGCCATATTGTAATGTTTCAGTTTTAGCTACAATGCTTGAACATAATTAAAATAATATACACGAGAATTTTTACTTGCATGTCTCCAGCAACCGCTATTTTTAAAAAAGAAACATCACAGCAAGGTTTGGTAAGATCCTAAGAGGTAGCTGTTGGTAGATGTTGCTGTTGCATCTTACTACAATTTTGAAATGTCACCTTCATTAAATGTTTCAGTGAACTTTGAGATGTTCATTCCCATGCATTTTTTTTCTCTCTCACAAGATGCATGCGCAATTCAAGTTTGTCAGTGCTGCCACCCAAGCTGTCCAAAGTTGCTTGCGTGCATGAAAGGCGAAACACCCATCCATCATTTCATTTACAGCTTGGAATGACAGCAGCTGGTGAGGAATAAAACAGCTGAAAAAAATTTCTTGGATAGAAGAATAAGATGGTTCTGGCATATTAAAGTGGGTATGTGTGTAATAGGGTCTCTGACTTCCACAGCTACTCTCTGGTGCTATAGAAGACGGGCAGCTAAACACATCACTGATGGAGGCAAAATTTCTAGCAGGGCTGAACCAGCCTCTGCTAGTTTGCACTGGCCCATGCCAAGAGACAGGTGAGTGCTCAGCAGGTGTCAGTCATCATTGGCTGGTCAACAATGTTTGGCTTGCTTCATTATTGGAACTTTTGCTGGCTCTGAGACTGTGTTTTATTTCTAGACCTATAATCGTGGAGGAATTTTACACTAGATACATGCAGTATCACAGGAATTCTCAGAATAAATCCTATTCTTGTGCATCACTTAAAGCCAGAGAGAGCATGGACTGTGCATACTACATGAGGCTGGTTCAGTGATGGCCTTTGGAGGCCTGACTGAAACAATTAATCCCATTCATGCCTGTTATCACCATTCCTGCCCTAAATTCCCTAAAAAGAGAATCAAGACAGTGATCAGTATCCTTAGATTTAGTGAGCATTGTGTGCAACCCCCTCATCTTAACCAAAATCATCCTTCTGCCTTGATTTGTGTGCCCTGCAAGGAGTTCTGTCATTGCTGGTAGGCAGCATCAAACATCTGCACAATTACTCTCTGTTTGCACTGCTAGACCATTGCTGTTCATCTGTAGTGGATTTTGGAACTGGCTTCCTCAGCAGCAAATATTTTTCTCCTCCACAGGCTCAAAATAAGGGTTGGAGAGGAAATAAAATAAAGTTAGTGCTTTATTCAATACATGCGTATTTAATATGATAATTAGTTTGATTTTCATCTGCTGGATTTTTTTTTTTTTACTTTCCCTTTCTTATAATGGTGCAGTGATGCTGTGATGTTCGCTTCAATGACAGTGAAAGGTCACATTTAACTGATCCAGCTCAATTCCACATTTGATATCTTGGTGGTTTTATGTTCCGGGTAAACTGAGCTAGTGCAGTGCTGAAAGGTAGCAACATTTTCTCCTTGGACTTGACTTTTTCCCCCCTAAATATATATGGACGCATATATACAAAACACTCTTTGGCTTCAACTGTCTATACTTCCAGGTGATCAAATTTTGTCCAATAATCTATTATCGGATTTTAATCTGATTTGTTTGCGAATGAATTCTTTGTCTAAGGTAACCTCTACGCTCACATGTTCATTTAAGCTTAACTGCATGTTTGCCACTTAAGTTAGGCGGCGTGTTAAAAATCATAAAAGTAAAGGCGAGTTGACAGAAGGCTGTGCAGCTCCGGTGCTGGTTCGGCGGCCTCACGGGCTTAACCAGGTGGGCTCCCTCCTCAGAGGGGTCCACGGTCACTTCAGGGCCGGCCCTGCTCGTGCTGTCCGGGCCCCCCTCGCTGCGTTCCGACCTTGTCACCGAGCGGAGGTGGGAAAGGCCCCGGCGCTGAGGTCGGCCCGGCGGGGTGAGGCCGGCCCGGCGGGGTGAGGCCGCCCCGCCCGGGCCC
>WBMY01008815.1:1154373-1326604 GCA_013397315.1 Donacobius atricapilla
CGGGGCCGGCGGAGGGCGGCGGCGCCGGCAGCGCGGCCCCGAGCTGACGCCCCTCTCCCGGCCCGCAGCGGCATGCGGCGCTCCCCCGATGTCAGCCCCCGGCGGCTGTCCGACATCAGCCCGCAGCTGCGGCAGCTCAAGTACCTGGTGGTGGACGAGGCCATTAAAGAGGACTTGAAGTGGTCCCGCTCCGTGGAAGACCTCACAAGCGCGTCCGTGGGGCTCACCTCCATCGAGGAGCGCATCCTCCGCATCACCGGCTACTACGGCTACCAGCCCTGGGCCGCCAGCTACAAACGTGAGTCCCCGGCACGGGCGGGCGCGGCGGGGGTTGCCAGCACGGGGGCGAGCGGGCGCAGCCCGGAACCGGCTGGGGGATGTGGGTTCGAGGGGCCGATCGCTTTACCGCTGCAACAAACCTCGCTCCGTGGAAGCGCTCTCACTCTCGGCGAAGAATTCTGCGCCCGTGTTGCCTTAGTCCTTTGGAAGTGGCTGGTTCACGAGAGCGTGGTGCTAAGAATGATGACAGCTAAATTCTGCTAAGAAAATAGGTCAAATATTTGTCTTCGTGTTGCAGGCATACTTAGCAACGGCGATTACCGTGGGTTGACAGCTGTGTAAAAAGCCCCTGCACGCTCACGCACAGACCATTTCCACAAGTGATGCATTATCAGTGTGTGTCCGTTGTTTTAGGAATCTGTCAAATTCTCACAGCATTTGAGCTGAATGATCTGTCTTTTCCTATGTCGAGTGGAATTGTTTCTTCCGTATGCATACACTTGAGAAAGAAACTTCAAATGATAATGATACGAAGAGAGGTGTAGCTGTATTCCTTCACATACATGATTTACAAAGGAGGCATTACCTCAAGTCGTTGTAATATATGAACTAGTATTTTTTTTGTGTGTAATGCCCTATTTCGTGTTCATCTTTCATCATGTTTATGTCAATTGTATGCATTAAAAAGTTTTAGAATAGTTTACCAATTAATTGAAGATATAACATTATTTTGGTTGTTTTAAGGTCGTTTGTAACATCGTAGGGATTTCTGTTGATAGAAGGATTCTGCTGTAACAGAAATCATTGCTTTGCTGGAAACACTGGCTCTGATAAAGTGGTTGTTTCCATATTGTACTTCCCTAAGTATTAAGTGCAAATAAGTGTTCTGAAATATTTACTACTGGATTATCTACGTGGCAGTGTGTTTAATAATGGAATAGAATGACACAAGAATGCGTGGCATGCAGTACTAGTTTAGTTTTTCTCTGAGGGAGAGGTGCTCCTGATGGCCTGAAAATAGGACTTTACTAATAAATATTCTAATACTCTTCTTGAGAGCCTTATTTTTATTTTTTTCTTTGATTCCAATTATGGCAGAAATATCTGATATTTGCTGCTTTACTCACTAGGAGTATGGTATTTCTATAAGAAATAGTTCCAGTGCCTGGACTGGGGCTGTTCCTGAGAGTAAAGCTTATTCAGGCCAGTTTTAAGGATCAGATCATATGTGGATGCCAGACTGAGTTGGATGTTAATGGTTCTATCTGACAGAGTGACTAATAGTCTGGCTGAAGTCACACGGAGCTGATATGGCTAAACCTTCTGAAATAATAAAGGTCATGCTGGCTCCTCAATTATAACCTATTTGTTGAAATTTATAGCTGTGTCTGAAAAAGTTAATGGCAAGCCTCAGCTTGCTATTCTAGTTACCTTTTTTTTCTCCTAATTTGATCTGAATAACAAAATTACATACTTGAGTTGTGATAGTGGAGAATAAATATTCAAAGTGCCAGAGTTTCATAAATATATGTCTAAAAATAATAGGTTATGTGAATTTGTTGCAAATTTAAAATCTGAGTTACTAGGATCATAGAAGGACATAGGAGAAAAGATACATCTCTACACCATGGTTTAAGGAGAGCCACGTTGATCTGCATCAGCTGAATATCTGACTGAATAGGGTATATCGTCTAAAGTGGGAAGACATCTTTGTCACAGGCACTTTGAAACATCTTGGAATACTCCTTCAGGTTGGGCTGATGTCTAATTTTGGGATATGGACTTTTCTTGTGACTTTGGAGTTAGAAAATTTGTTTGGTTCAAGTACCATGAAGAAATGATTTTTGTTAAGCTCAAATTGCAATCTGGGTACTTTTTGTCATCTTATTTTGAACGCTTGTAGACATTTGGATGCACTATGATTGTAATTATGGACTGCATTAATAATGGACCTGCTTTACAGAAAATAAGTCCATAATATGGTCTGATCTAGATTTATTTAGTGTATCTCTCTTGGTGACATTCTTTTACAATGCATATTTCTTTTAGTTACAATAGTAACTAAACAAGTAAATTGTCTGTAGGGCCAGAGCTACCTCTTTTGCATTGGAGTGTATTCCTTTCATACTTTATTTAGACTGTTTATATATATATATATATACACACATATATGTATACATGTGTATGTATGGATATATAAAATAGTTTGAGAGATTCAGAAAGCTTTTGCTTATTTGGTTCTTTTTGTTTTAGCAAAACTCCATTAGGAAACTACCACTGATAACCTGAGATAGTGTTACCATGACCCCAAAACTTGCTTGGAGAACAATTTGAAACACATGAGGATGCCTCAAGGTTATGTAGCAACTCCAGTATTTAATATGCTAAAGACACAAACTGGTCCCAATTGGACAGAATGAGAAAGAACTCGTAACATTTACCTAGGGGCACCTGTCCCAGCCAGGTAACTCACTGGAATGTCAATAAATGTCATTCAGTTATCACAAACAGAAGCGTCAGTTTTCCTGAAAATGCTAAAATTGCCTGCCAACTTTCACATTACATTGGCTGGTGATTTTGGGACTGTACACAGCTCAGGGAAGACCTCTGCTGTTTGACTGCACTTGCAGACCAGATTTGAGGAACTGTAATAATGTAATGTAGTTCCTGTGTGTTAGGATGCCTTCAGCAAATTTAGTGAAATACTGTAATTATGGTTATCTGATCTCAAAAAGTATTACAGGAGGCTCTGGGATGAGCAATGAGAAAGAGTACAGGCAATCTGTAAAGAGTCTCAAGAGTTTTTGCTGTTTACTTTAAAGAGGTTGAAACAAAAGTATTGGAAAGTACTGGCACATGTTGCTTAGCCAGATAGAGAGTTTTTCTTCTTGCTGTGTCATAAGAGAAAAAAGGCAGGCAGGCAAAGAAGCTGAAAAGCCATCAATGAAAGACTGATAGAAAAAGAAATAATGTTGAAGAAAACATGTAGTTTATACTTGAGATGAAGATTTCAAGGGATTATAATAGCAGAGACAAGATCTAGAATTGTAATAAAATGGGAAGCACAATGGAGAGACTATTAAATGTCATTATCCAGAATTGGAATTACCCCCTCCTTAGGCTTCACCTAAATTCCTCACCCTTTCTTAGTGAGGAAATGTTTCTTGAGGGTTTCTTGTGTTTCCCTCCATAGCATCTGCCAGTCTTTAGAAAGTGTTCCCTGATATAATCTGGTAGTTCTTACTTTTCTGAATTCTTTGATTTCCAGGGTAGCTAATTATGTGGTTAACTGCTCTCCAGTCTAAATCAAATATTCATATGTGTCCCATGGGGAATGTTTTGCAGAATGTGATTTGATTTTTCAAATATAAATGCAGAGGGGAAGAAAGAGATAAGATGCAGTCAGATTGTAGAGTCATACTCTTAAGCAGCTACAAATGTAACAGAACTCAACATTTATGAAATTCTCATTACCAAGTAAGAGGTAGATTGATTTTTTTTTTTTTTTTTAGTTAGAACATAAGGATCAAAGACTTTAATAAAAAAAGCCCCCCGAACAATGCCATGAGATTTTCAGATCCCATCAACAGTCTTCTTGTTGTATGGAGATGAAGCTGTTGTTAGAGCTGTATTAGCACTGCCATTGTCCTCCATGAAGGTTATGTGAATTCTCATGATTTCTGCCTCTGGAAGCCTGGGACTTCAGTTGAAGAGCAGAGGCAAGTTTGGAGGTAAACAGCCATATTTTAAGTTTCCATTTCGCAGCACTGTCAGTTGGAATTAGTTTTCTAAATATTTTTCAAAGTATAGTTCCCTAGGAGCTTTTCTGCACTTGAGAAATACAGGTGTCACAAAATTCTTGGACTGTCCTCCTGGTCAGTATGGAAGACTTGTCTATTTTAATGATTGTAGCAATTGGCAGGGTGCTTGTTTCCACAGGAAACGTTCACAGCTCTCACCTTTGCCAAACATCCATTTTTCTGTAGCTAGGTCTATTTTCTGGTGATTCAATATCACAGTGTGTCATTATGTGATTAGTATTTTAAATACATTCACGTGGGCTTGAGCCAGCTATCCCTGTTTTGCAATCTTCCTACAGATCACCTGCTTCTACTCCTTGTTTAAGATTAGGGTCTTTCTTTTAAAGCAGGGACTAATGTATATCCTTAGCATGTGTTCATAAATGCAGACTTGTTCTGGACAAATCTGGATTATATGGGCCTCAGCCTCCCTCTTTTATTCACTTGTATTCTTTGTGTGCTTACAGGCATTTCCCTACCTACAGAAAGAGAATTAAGAGAGTGGCATGTACTTTTAACTCCACTTAGTCCTGTTTATTAGGAATTGACTGCTGTCTGTGGATCATGGCTTGTGGACATACATTTCTCTGAGACGTCGACCTTGTGAATAATTCCAGGTTGTCCCAGTGATAACTTTTAAGAGACATGATGCTCAGGTGAAAGGTTGTGTGCCCTAAATAAAGTTCTCTGGATTTGCTTCTCCCTGCTACTTTAAATATTAATGTTCATTTTTTAAATGCTTCTTCATAGTTATTGCAGCAATAAGAAAATAAACCATATAATTTTAATGCACAAAATTTCAGTATAGTACTCATCCAGTGTGTAGCACATTAGATCTTGACCTGAAAGTGGAATTTAGGTGCCGACACCAATATCAGTAACATACTGGAGCACATTGGCTGAATAGCCTGAAGATTGTTCAGAAAGCATAATTGCCTGAGTATGCCAATCACAGAATTATACCACAGAATGATTTGGGTAAGAAGGGACCTTAAAAGTCATCTAGTTTCCACCCCCCCTGCCATAGGCAGGGACACATTCACTGTCACATTCACTGGGAGACACAATCCTCATCCAGGCTGGCCTTGAGCAATTCCAGAGATGGGGTACTCCTAACTCCTCTGGGCAGACTGTTCCCAGTTATAGACTTTGATAGCCTTTCAAGGTAAGAGTTTAGTGTTGGTTTTAGCTAATTAAATGTATGAGTACTGTACCCTATAAATATTACAGTATCAGTTACGCAGCTAAAGACCAGTGTTTCCAACTGATCCCGTGTTCCTCCTTGTGATTTTCTTTTCATGTGCCACTGAATGCTGAAATTTCACAGTTGCTAAAAGCGAATCCAGTGAGGATATGAATCAAGAGAAATTTGTTCAAACACCATTTTCATGTATTTGCATCTGAGGGAGAGTTTAACTTACTTTTTGAGGTGATGTACTCCAGAAGTTCGAAGATGTAAGTTGAAGGCTATAATTTTCTCTGGGGAAAGCCATTTTCAGGCCAACTGTAAGCAATTAATTTAAACTGATTGCTTGCTTTCCAATGCATAAATACTGAATGTAATGAGTTGATAACTAATGCAAGACTTGGTGGTATTGTTCATGTTGCTGTTTCTGAGGTCAAATGATTATGTAAGAATCTTGCTTTTCACGTGAAAACATGGAGTAACCTCTAGGTGTCTTGCTTGGTGCAGCCGTCCCAGTTTCTCTTCCCAGGGTCAATCTATAGGTCAACAGCCCTTCTACAACACCTAATATGTAGGTCAGCACTGAAGCTTAGAAGATGAATAAAAATATGTGCTTTATATATTTTTTTTTTTTTTAATATAGGCTTATGGTGTCTGAGGCCTGATTTATTTTTTAATCAATGCTTTTCAACTCTTCATTGTCACTACTAACATCAGTAATTTTTATGTTAGCAAGAAAACCTAAGAGGACACGTACAGGTGAAAGAAAGCAATGGTGATGAATTGCATTGCAGATTTAAAAGTTGTTTCAAATGTCAGTTGCAGTTATCTGCTGCAAGCTAAACCCACATGTGGTGATAAATGAATCAGGGATATTCCTGACTTAGGTCCACATGACAGCTCTTACAGAAACTTCTTAGGCAATTTCCTCATTCACTGTGACTGAGAAGTGCTGTCCCCAGATATAGTCTCTTTAAGTATTTCAGAGACCTAATCACAAGTCTGTTTGTATCCCAGATGCTACAGGATTTGTTTCTCTTTTGAAAGGGAACCCATTGGCTCTTATGGGTTTTAGCTCTCTGGGTGGCCTTGCAACTGAGAATGAGCACAATCTGGCCACCTGTGGCCACAGGTACTGAATACTGAGCAGCTGCAAAGATGCCAGGTGAATATATAAAGAAAAAGCCTTTCAGAATCTTCTTTTTCAGGACAATTCCAATAGAGAAGAAACATGGGGGTTCTTAGGCTTTTGAAAATTGGTAAGTTTTTGGTCAGTACTAAGTAGAAAACTGGTTCCTGTTACACTATAGAGCTTAATTAATCACAAACTTTAAGTTTTAAATTTCTTGCTGGCAAGCCAAGCAAATTCTCATTTAAACTAGTTTGCTAAACATTTTTGATTGTTTAATCAATGATTAGTAAATGGTAAATGCATAGTGAATATTTAGTAACTTGTTTACTCAACAGTTTTAATTGTGTAGTGTTAAGTAACCACCACTTTTAACTAGGCAGATGAAGAAATATTTTGTGTTTTGTATGTATTTTTCATAGTGAAGAAACTAAAAATTACTGCCTGCAAAATGGGCCATCTTTTTTTGTTGTTGTTTGTTTGCTGTTTAAACAAATTAATTCATTGCTTTCAGTATTTTTCAGTGCAGATTTAATTACATGTCATCTTCAGCCATTTATGCAAAACAGTTAATGGGACAGCAATTAAGAGTCTGTTGATTTCCAGCATTCCTTTTATATCCTTAATGAATGTTATTGAATGCTGCTGTGTTAGAATATACCAGTGAAATCTCCACCATGAAAACCTACTGCTAAACCTAGCTGTACATCTTTGCAATGTTAACAGTTTTGAAGAGTGTTACCTCGAATTTGAGAATCCTTCCACTAGAAAACTGCATTTATTTCCTTTTTTGTTTAACAGAAATGTGAACATGTTCACCAATCAAGAATAATGGATTGTTTCTAAAAACACATACTACTCTGAATTGATATGGAATAATTAGGAACCAAGTTAATTTTGAAAAAATAATGTGGAAACTATCAAGAATTATGAACTAATACTTATTTATTTTTGGAACTATTTTTATTGCAGATCCTTCCTCAGGGTAAATTTCTGTAACAGTTCTGGAGTGCACTGTGTGATGGATATTTGCAACTTTAAATAATGATTTCTTCAATAAAAACAATTAAATTGCACAAGCTAATAGTATTGTCTCAGACTACAAAGCCTGTGTTTTCCTACCGTAGTATCAGATACTCTTGTGTCACTGGAGTGTTTGAACACACTTTGAAACACAAAGCCACAAAAGAACAATGGCCAGCAATGCTCATTAGCTTAATAGCTAATTTTACTAGGTTCTAGCTCATGTCAGGGCTGTCTTCAAGGTGAGTTTTTGTGCTATAATCTCTCTTCCGTTTAATGAGGTGTTTGTGTTTCATATTCCTTGTGTAAATTGCTGATAATTTCTGTCATTTACTTGAGACAAAATAAGCCTCAAGAGAAAGAGAGAGACAGCAACAAGGTATGTGGCAGCGATCCACTGCCAATGGCCGGGGGCTGGAATCAGGTGATCCTTAAGGTCCCTTCCAACCCACATTGTCCTATGATTCTATAGAAAAGTTATGTCAAGACCACTTTTTGGCAAGCACCATCCTTTGGAACACGGGGGTGTAGTTCTGTCCCTCTTGCTGTTTTGGAAGCTGAAGCCGTAGACTTTCACTGTTGCTTATAAATGACGACTACTCTGAGAACAGTAATAAAATGAGCACTTATGTTCATAGAAATTTATCAGCAGATCATGGTTCCTGCCTATGTCCATCTTATTGTAAAAAACACTTCCCTGAGTAGTTATTATTCCCTGTTTTTCTTCTCTAGGCACATGTTCTTTCATCCCTCAGCATATCCTTGGAAGAAAAAAAAATGCTGTGATTGTGTGGAAGACCATAGAGAAATATTTTCTTTATGAACCACTACATGAAGTATTCCTAGACAGAAGGGATGCAGCGGAGATATCCCTGATTTCATTTTCTTCAGGATTTGATAAGCTTGTTCTCCACTCAGTCAGCTCCCCTTATAAAAAAGTGCATCTGAGTGGTTTCAGACACCTCTATTTTTCTCTGGAACTTGAGGCCCTAATAAGGTTCATTTTTTTTAACCTAATGTGCCTTATTTTGTTTCCTGTCATTTTGTTTCCATGAATATATCTGGCCAATATAGGAGTTGGGTTGTTTTCTGAGAAAAGCTCTTCCAGCAGTGTTGGAATTTAGGCAGCCTCACATTTAGAAAAATAACAGTGACGTCACATAGCCGATAGGATATATATTAACTAAGCAAGCCAATCATCTGAGGCAAGGAAATTTGAATATTTTAGCCTCTCCAGATAAGAAAATGTAACTGGTTTCTAGTGAAATAATAAGGCCTTAATTTTGCACTTAAATTTTCTTTTTGCTTTGCTATAACTGGCCTCTGTCAAATAATTAATGAAAAGTGCCTTATATGTCTAAAGGAAGAAACCAGATTTTCATTTTTGAACACCGGGGCAGAGTCCTATTGATCCTATTGACTATATTGCAATATAAATATTGTGGCAGAGCTGATCCAATAGTGACAACCCAAAGGTTTTTTTTTTTCCTTGACTCTTACACCAGAAATATCACAAATTTGGTGCCTTTCCTCGCTATCTCTTCACACCAGCTAAGGTACCAAAGTAACATGGAAACTGACCTGCTTTTCCACTGTCCAAGCTGAGCAGACCAAGTCATTGCACCCTTAAGGTCGCTGTTGTGTTGTTTGTAAGCCCTGTGGCAGCCTGGGCGCTCGGCCTCATCCAGGGTAACTTGCTTTGGCTTTGCCAGGTCTGTGCAGTTGTGTGAACAGAGCGCAGCTTTGTGCTCAGGTGGGAAGTGAAGCAAGGACCTGCTCCATCAGAGTTGGTGAGCTTGTGTGAGGATGGTGAGAGTGTATTCATGGTCCTGTCCTCAAAGCCTGGAGTTGGCTTTCCTTTTTCATACAGTAACTGCTTTCCAGACAATCTGGTTCATTGAGTGTTCAGTAAGGATTATCTGCTTGCAAATTTTTGCCCTAGTTGTAATATGCAGTGCCAGGATTAATATCAACAGTACAGTGTTAGCACCGTGAAACAGGAAATACAACTTCATGGCTTTATGATTCTGTTGTCTCTCCTGCTCACTTTATGCAATGTTTTTGGAAACTTAAGATTGATTTAATGAACATGCAGCCATTTATTTTGAACAAGTGAAGATGGTAATCATGTTTACTTTTTCCAATTAGATGCTAGCTACTGCTTATGGTTTTCCTTAGCACTTTTCACGGAGTGGAAATTAATGACAGAAGCCATTGTTCCTTTACTTTTGCTGAAATGATTTTTTGCTGCATAGCATTTAATGCCCTACTGGCTTGGTAACTTCTCAGTTGCTGGTCTTTCTTCACTTCAGAAACAAGGCATTTATAACATAAAGAAACATGTTTAGGTTTGATTACCAGAGGCTAGTTAAAGGAAAAAATTACAAAATAATGTAGAGGTAGAAAAAGTCAAGAAACAAACCCCTTCAAGTCAGTGGAGCCATGAAAAATGTCTTTAATTAAGTTAGGAGATTTGACTGCTTTCAAGTTGAGCAAGAGGAGTGAGAAAAGAGCAGAAAAGGCTATATTTTTTTTTACAGATTTGGCTTCCTGTTACTTCTACATAATATGTTGTGACTTGAGGTCTCTGTTTTTAAGGACTTATATTTCAGCTATTTCTTGCATACATTGCAAGTGTATTCCTCGGGCCTGAATTTGGGAACTCGGGTTTCATGCGAGCCAGAGATTATGCTCAGACGAGGTAAATTCTCATGCATTCAGGAGTTCAAAAGTGATTTATTTTTTTTTTTTTTGGTAGACATGGGAATGACAGATGGGTCTTGACTTGGAAATGAACATAAGCCCACATTCAGTTATTATTGTAGGTATATCATGGGACTCCCACATAGAGCCACATGAACTTTCTTGCAATAGATAGGAAGTAAATTCCTCTTTATCAGTCTGGGAAATTACATGAGTAGGAATGAAAACTAGGTTATCATGAAGGAATAGAGCTACTGTGTGCATGGCTTCAGGGATTTCAGGACAATATCTGACTCCTGCCTGGTTTCTCCAGCTTGCCAGGCTGTCTTGGGAAAGTATATGAGGAATGCACAGACACCTTAAATGACTGTCTTCCCTTGGTTGTTGGCTTGTAAGACTTACGAAGATCCTCTTAGAGGGTGCAGTGTGGGATTGGATGTCTGGTTCCAGTTCATAAAATTACTTCACAGTCCTTGGGAAGTATTATTTGATAAACAATTTATTTCATAAAAAAAACTTCAGTATTTGCTTTTCTTGTCTCAAAGACAACTTGCTTTCAAACTTGACAGCTTAGTAAGATGTAGTTTAATATCTGTAGGAAATTCCTTGTCTTTTGCAAATAGTGATTTCAAGAGGTAGAAGGCTGTATATGTGTTCTGACTTTGCCCAGGGTGAGAAGTGGTTTTGTGTTTTATAATATTTTTCCAAATAGAAGCAAAAATAGAAGTAAATCAGAGAAGCATGGATGAGTAATTTCTTTGCAGAGAAATGCACGGACAAGAAACACGTCTTCTACTGGCAACAATACCTCGTGCTTTCTGTGGCTGCTATGTGCATAGTAAAAACTTCATCTCACTGGAAATCTTTCTGGCAAACAGTATTAGGCATTCTGTATTTATTTCTAAAAAATGAAAAGATTGTTGCATGGCATCTTTATAAGAATCTTTGCTATTAATATTACTTTAAAATGATACTCAGATACCAGAGCATTTTATCTCTGCATGTCAAATTCTTTTATACCCTACAATAACATTTCTCTAAAGGGGCAATATCTCATGTCTATATAATGAAAATACACTGGAAGTGGTACTGAAACTAGAATCTTTAGAGTATAAGCCTAAACTCTCTTATGACTCTCTAGGTAGGTTTTTTTTCCGTGATGTGCTTACTGAACAAGAGAAACAGGGGAATGCATCTCAGCATCAGTAGAACACTTTTTAATGTATTATTTAGTTCTGCACTGATAATAATGAGAAAGTTAGAAAAGCTTTTGGGATGAATCCCTGACTCCAATCAAGCCCATGCTACTTTTCTCAGTAACTTCAGTCAAGCTGGGTTTCAACTACCAGGCCTAAGTCTGAGTTTGCCTTTTAAGCAGGCTTCCTGCTTTGTATGCTGAGCATTTGTTCCTAAGGCAACTGCATCCAATTACACCTACCCATAAATGGTCTTTATTATATGTTCTTGAGCACTACTGAGGAGCTCAATTTAAATTATAGAATAATTATTTCTTTTAATAGATGTACAATTTTGAATTTCTTTAAATGTGGTGTTTAGTTAGTACTTAATAACTTGTCCCAACATGAGTAGAAAGTATTTACAGAAATCGAGAAGAGGCCACTCTTTCTTCCATTGCCTAGAAAACTGACTACCAGAGCCCAGGTGCTGGAAGGAGAATGAGCATATATACAATTGTTTACACCTTTAGGTTAGGAGTAAAGGATTGAGACTTCTAACAGGGCATGCTATAGAAGCATCAGTGTAGGAAAAACTCCTCAAACAGGTCTGTTAACCAATATAAAATTTTGAATTGCCCTAGGCTCAAACTCACATTTTTACTAAATAATAAAACATTGTTCATGTCTTTCTACTTCAGATGTAGACAAACTGCCTGTACTAGAGTGGGTGTCACTGAATGGGGCTGAGGCAGAAGTCTTTTAAAACAGTAAAAGAAAGGCATTATTGTTCATCATTTGTATAAGCAGCAGTCTGGAAGCCAGTTAGTTTTTGACAGCCCTCACTCAGTTAGGTAAGAAATAAGAACATATAAACCCAGAACTCCTTGCAAGTGTAAACAAAGGACAATGTGCATTTGTATGGAATTAGAGTGTTCTTAAATGCTAGAAATAACAGAATGTTGTACATCCAGCTTATGTATTTGGTTTTGTTGCTGTTTTTGTTAAATTATCCCACCACAAAGCCATACGTGTGATGGATAGCAGGTGGCTTGGAGAAACTCCCTGCTAAAGTTTAAAATCTATCTAATGAAGCTGTTTGAGTTAGAGCATTAACCTCTTATCTCTTTATTTTCAAAGGCCAGAATTGTTCTATCTTCATGTCGGTAAAACTGATAGAAGCTAAGAGGATTTTTGCCTAATTAAAAGTGGTAACTAATGGCATGAAGGAATACTGCAGTCCTGAAGGGAATTGAGGGCTCTGGTCTGACTCTGTAATAGGTTTGTGAAAGCTGTGCTGTTTGGCAAGCTTGGACACTCTTAAACCTCCAGAGAGTCCCAGAGCATACTCACCAAAGTATTTCTACGAACAAAATATACTATATCACAAGGCTAGAGTTTCTTTTGCTATTAGAACTTGTTCTGCACTTTTCAAATGGAAGTGCAGAGTGACTGAGTCTGGTCCCAGCTTCCAACTGAGAGCATTTGTGTTGGAGCTATCTATTGATATAAACATGTATAGAAAATTCCCTTCCAGCCAAGACCATTCCCCTAGTGAACATCTAGTGAATTCTTGTTTCCTTCACTTTTTTCCCATGCAGAAGACAGTTGTTATTTTTGATCCTCCAAGTATCTATAAGAAAATTATTCTTCTTATTTATGCTAGGTGAGAACAGCATGAGAGCAATTAAACTGCCTTTCTCTCTGAAGCGGTTCAAAGCAGGAAGAGGTAAAACAATCTCAGATGTTGAGGTAATTAGGACCTTGAAACACTCTTTTGGAGGGAGGTTTGTAGAATCTATGCAAAGTTGCATACCCTATAGTGGAAATTGTACCAGAGAAATAAGAGATCAAGAGACATAAAATACCCTGGCTATTACCTGCTCTAGCTGAATTACTTGCGTTGTAGAATAATTGGACGGTACAACAAAAATCAGCCCCTTGCAGAAAGGCTTCTTCTACTTGAGATGTATAGCTTTCAGTTAGTTCAAGGTTAAAATAGTTGCACTGTAATCTGCTTTGTGTAACAGCAGCTGATTTTACTAAAAGATAAGTGGTTATATAAATCTCAGCTCAGTGTTGAAGCTGATGAATTTCACTGAAGGATTTCAATAACCAGCCTTGCAAGTCTGATCTTTCTTGGGTTTTTTTGTTGCTGTTGATATATTTCCCAATAGCCTGAATTATTGTCATCCCATAAAGATGATTTCATTAGGGTTTTTTTTTTAGTGTTAAAATTAGAGCAATTCTCAATCATTACATGATACAAATAATAATGCTCAAATAATTTTGCATTTATAAGCTTTTGGGACTAACTTATTAATGAAGTTTAAACATTATAGTAGTTATGATAAGGTAACATTTCAGGCATGTCAACATTGAAGAAGCATTTGGACAAAACCCATAATAATAATAATAATAATGCATTAACTTTTGGTCAGCCCTGAAGCTGGCAGTTGGATGAGATGATCATGGTAAGTCCTGTCTGGCTGAATTTGTTCCGTTTTTTCCTAGTCTTCATCTCTCATAATTTTTTTATGCTAATGTTGCACCATTTAAATATTAAGGACCTTATCCAGTAACCAAAATAATAGCTGAAAATACCCATGGGTGTAATTACAGCATCATGCATCTGCTTTGCAATTGAAAAATAGGTTTTTAGTGGTTTTATTCAGTTAAATAATGAGGAAGCTGTATTTCATTGGAGGTATTGAGTTGCAAGGAAATGTCACCGCAACTATTTGATACATAAGTTTTACAGTCTCAAGCCTGCAAAATTACATGACTAACTTAAACTGTGCAGAAGATGTGTGGCTAAAATTACTTGTTTGTACATATTAGCTTTGAGAACGTTAATTATTTGTATTGCCAAAGGCAGCTGGTTTTAGCCAACAGTGAATGTAAATTTTTTTTGAAATTACTGATTTAATATACTTCACATTATAAAATATAATTTTTTATGTTTCTGTGCTAAGTATAGCTATCTAGAAGACTGCACCTTTGCTCTCATTTATAAATTCTAAGACAATTTGTGTGTGAATAGACCAATTTTTTTTTTTGGTGCCAACATAAATAATTCCATGCACTGTCAAAATACTTGAGTTCTCTTAGTCATTTTGTCCTTTTCAATGTAATCACTGATTTGTGCTTTAATTTTTTCAACTGTCGTCTTGTCATTTTTTCAGAATGTAATATAATCCAAAGTAATTTGCATGTGCTGAACAATTTAACTTGACACTAAGGTCTGTCTATATAAAAAAATTCTCATGACGAGGTTTCTTTGTGGTTATTTAATACAAATTAAAACCTGCATAAATTAGCGTTTTGATGGATGTTTGACTTATTTCAGAAAAATGTATTTCTTCAGGTGGTAAATCTGAGTGAGCAATTAGACATTGTTGCAACATGTTGAGAACTTAAGTCTTTGATACCTTGTTTGCCAGAAGTGCCCTTTCCTGAAGCATAAACTCCTCTTCAAACCAAATACATCATTCATTTTATTTAAATTGATTCTCTGTTGACTTTTATGAGGTAAAGTACTAATTAAGCAGTACAAGCTTGTAGAATACAGCTTAAAATAAGTTGCTTGGAAAAGACAAGTAAAGGCAATTATCAGTTGTAGGATTTGGGGGAAAACAGCATTAAATTCTTAGATTTCTCTCTGAAATGGACCTATAGTTCAAATGCCCTGGATCCCAAATGCAGCATGTGACAAGAAACTGTAGCTGCCTTTTCTGGGTGGTTTTGTTTTGTTTGTTTGGTTGCTTTTTTTGTTTGTTTTGTTTTGAGTTTTTTTGTTTGTTTGGGGTTTTCTTATGTGTTCAGATTTAACTTTGGGTCAGGGTTTTGGAAAGATATTTTGTTACACACAAGTCTTATAGATTTGTAGACTGTACAAGATTTATAGTCTCTTATGTAGACCACAACTCTTCTTGTTCTATATAAACATCACTTAAGGGACAGCCATCTTTAAAAAGCCACTATTAACTACACTTTACTTGCAACTGATTAGCTGCAGTTTGAACAAAGAGAGTGTGGGGAGGCGGAGAGAAATTAATCATACCTGCTGGGAGGTGTCCTGTGGGAAGCTGTACTGTTGCTTTCTGTTCTCCAGCCAGGTCACTCTCTTACTCAGAGCCCTCAACTTCTTCCTTTCTGCACTCTGTACCCCATTTACCACTTCAATTGTCTTTTCTCTCAACTACTGATGATTTTTTTATTTCCCGCTGCTGTTTAGGTTTCTTATCTGTCACAGTGAGATCTCTTTCATTTTCCGACGGCTGGCTGCACTTCCAGCTGCCGTACTGGTCATGTATAGATAAAGACCAGACCTAAGAGAAAAGGAAATTCAGAAACTCTAACAACATTCTGGACACTGATGTGCCAAAAAAAAATCCCTGCTAATATGTTCTGCATTTTCTATGGAAAACCCAAAGAGATAAGGTGGCCAGTGCTAGAAAGTCAACTCTCAAAGCAGCTGGGGAAAAATGACCAAGGGGGAGGCTGGTAAATAATGAGTTATACCAGTTAATTTTAACATTTAAAATGAGTAAACATAGGATTCTAAATAGAGATGGTGTTTCAAGTTGCTTTATGATAGGATCTGTACTACTCCTGGGCATCAGGAAAAATATTATGAATGTAAAGTAGTATCTGTCCTGCAGAGGAATATATTTCCTAATCTGTTTGTGGGTAGCCATTCATCTCTAAGAATGAAATGTTAGTAAATTGTATTGAAGCTCTCTGCCTCCCTTAAACCAGTGTTTTCTGAAGAGCTGGACAAACTGTCTGACCTTCCGTCACAGCTCCTGCAGGCGAAATGAGAAATGTCAGTTCACACAGCAAATGTCACATAACTCACCTGAGTTCTGGTTTTGATAGTCATGATGTGCTGGGCTATCCATATGCATAAATATGGCAGTTAACAAAAAAGATTTTGGCAGTAACAGAGCAACAGGGATAAAATATGGAAATCTAAGGAAAACACACTGAATCAATTCACTAAGTAAAAGATTAAAAGCAAAATAAAACACAAAGTGAAAGAGATTTTTATGGAGGTGTAAGAGTACGTGGGTGAAATGCCATATGGAGCATTGGGTTGCGGGCAGTCAAATTTGCATCTGATGTGAGCTCTGTGAAATCTTGTAAGGAAATAAATAGAATAAGAAAACACTGAAGAATAGCAAAGGCATAGGAGAGGTCATGAAAGTTTCAAACAGGTCTGAAGAGCTAGAACTGGGAAGAAAACTAAGCTTCTCTTCTTTTGAAAATCTCGGAAGTGTCAAGGTTTGTGGTATCTTTATACATTTGTTATACTCTTATTTAAATACATGATGAGGTCAAACATTAACTCATGAACTGATTGCACCCCAAATAAGTTTTGTTAAAAGGTGAGTACTAGCAGGGCTATGTTGCAATTGTACTCTTCTATTTTGTATGTAGGCAGAAAGAAAAAAGCAACTTAATCTGAAATAACCAAATTGAAAAAACCCACACAGTCTAGTATCAGTAAAAAATTACCTTTGCATATAGCCATATAAATACTTAAAGAGAATGTTAAGAAGATTTTTTCAGTTTAGACATTTCCTTCTGTCTGTACTATATCCTAAGCATCCATAATAAACAAAAATAGTGGTCAGATCTTGGTTATGCTTTTTCTCTCCTAGTATTGTTTCCTGAGTTAGAAATTTGTTGGCCAGCGAACTCAACTGTTCCTGATAAGGGACAGAGAAGAGAGACATCTTCCATGGAAAGTAGATTCTGGGGATAATGAGGTACAATTGGGCAATCTTAGAACAAGCAGCAGGGTCTACCTGTTATTTTCTACAGATCTTGTTTAGACTTGTATCAGTCCAGGATAACAGGAATACAGGGAATGGAGTAACATAATGATGTGGTCTGTGCTCTAGAAGAGGTTTGTACTGGGAAGTTTTCTGAGAAAGGTACCCTTCCTTCCCAGATAAATTCTGGGCAAAGTAACACTGGAATTCACAGTTCTCTCTCCCTCCTTTGCTTGTTGGCTGAGCCTGTCTTTATGCAATATCCCAGATATCCAAATCAAGATTTTAATCCTGATTTTACAGTGCTCTGTGCTTGCCATTGATTTAAATATAAATATAATTCACACACATGCAAAGCAAATTCATGTGCATGCAGTGTTTGCAGCCAGTGCTGTTGGGCTTTTAGTGTTACCTTGGTGAAATGTGTCCCTGAACAGAAACAGCTATGCTTTATCAGAACAAGCACCACAGGAGAACACTATGTAGTGATCCCCACTGATGTGCTTGGATGGTTTCTTCATGTTGATTGATTGTTCTTGCAACTCATTTCCCCCCTCACTTTCTAATAATTTAATTTATTCACTTATATAAACCCATTAGTTTTTGCACTGAATTTATTGTCTCTATCCCAGCTATGGATTTGTTCATCTAAGGCATTTTGCAAAAGTCTTAATTAAGCCTTTTCTACAGTTGGAGCAATGAATATTGTAGTTTGACAACCAGTTATTTCAACTTGCATAGAGCACTCCTTGAGTGGTGTGGATAGAGAAATGGAAAAATTAGTAAGGGAGTTTGAAAGAAAGTCTATGTACTATGCTTTTTTCCTGGCCAGAAGAAACAAGGCAAACCTCTTTAGGGAAAAACAGAGGGAAGGCATTAGGAAAGAAATTTGTGTCATTTTCCTATGACTAAGCTGTTCTGCTAAGAAGTCTGTAAGCACCCACAGTGGACTAAACTCCCTGTTTTAGGTGATCAGTGGAATTCAGAGGCAGACAATTTTTTTTTTTTAATTTAGAAATTGGAATGTGCATTGAAAACTTATTTCAAAATAATGGAAATTTTTGTTTTCTGTGATGCATAATGCTGAGTGGGTGATGGTTAAAATTATAATTTGAAATAATATGACAATACAGTTGCAATGGGAATGTTTGAATTTTTAAAATGGCTTCTTATTCAGTAAGGTTTAGGATCCACCGACAGGGTACTGTAACCAGAATACAGCACAATTACATTGGCAGGTCCCAAATCAGATGTGTTTATTCTGGGCTGGTACAGTCCCTTTAATTTAGACTTTCTAACACCTGATATAGCCCATTAGCTCTTAGAACATTTCTTTCCAGTAACTCCTGTTACTTGAGGATAGAAATACAGGAATTGCCCTGGTGGGTCTGAGTTAAGTTCCATGTAATTGTTACTTAGCTTTCAAGAGAAAGCAAGGTTAGGCAGGTGCGAGAAGATATTATGACAGAACCTGTCCAGAAAGTTGCTGTTAGGTTTTTTTGGGGCTTGTTTTATTTTTTTCCCCTGATCTCTTAGAGTTAGGTGATAAAAATAGGAGTTCACATATTTAAATTCAGGTTTTGACTGTTTTGGCAGGTGGTGTCTTACAGGTTCAGATAGCATCTTAAAATAATCTAACAGCTTGCCTAGGTACATTTAAACTGCAAAATAGAATATTTTGTGCCAGTTATGATAAATTATATGGAATAATTATCTTGGGCCATGCAAATAGCAGTGGACTTTACTGATCTGATTGTCACTGATTTACTTCAGAATTCTCAAATACCTGACAAGGTAGAAGAGGATTGAAAGGTAACAGCAATCTGATAATGAAATCATGTTTTGCTAAGCAGTAAAAAAAAGCCTAGCTATCAAAGTAACAGTGAAAAAATATCAGAACATGATGTCATCCCCCCTTATGCCATGTGTTTTAGGAAACAAACTTGTCTGAAATGGGAACACAAGCAGGTGAACCAGATAAAGGAGTATAACCTAAAATATTTCTGTGTCTTAAAAGTATAAAAAGTAGCTGCACTGATGCCTAGACATTCCACACAGTTTTGGTGAAGAACAGGAAGATGAAAAAAGTAATTTTTAATTTTCAAAAGTATCATCAGAAGATAGATTTATTTTCCTCTTGGTCTCTTTCTCAAATTAAATTATGTATATTTTTTTCTGCAACCAGGAGGCCTTTACAAAAGTGTAAGTACAGTTCAGTTACAGGGGCATTCATCTCCATTAAGTAAAAAGCAAGCTGGTCACATACTTAAACTGTTCAAAAATACAAAAGGTCTTTGAATGTAAAGTGTAAGTAAAAATTCACTTTTTCTGTTTCACAATATCACCCTTGTGAAAGTTTATTTTGTCTTTAATGGAGTTCACATTTTCAGTTATTTTTATTTCAGTTTATTTTATTTTTATTTTTCAGTTATTTTCAGTTATTGTTATGTTTTTCAATGCATTTAGTATGTTGTACCTAAACCCTGTCTCTCATGCTAAGTTTTTTCACATACTGGAACCACCTTTTGAAAGTTTTTCCTACATGGTATCCAAAAAGGCCTGTACCCTGATAACAGGTATTAGTTTTGAATATTGCTCCCAGCTTGTCCAGGCATTAGGTATATTTTGTGATTTTTGCCACTGTTTCCTCCCCAGAACAGTTCTGTTTGTCCCCTTGTTATACCCTCATTTGATCCTGTTTATTTAGTACTATTGGGGGAAAAGTGCGCTAGATAATAATTCTGATACTGATGGTCCCAGTTCAGCTGGATTCTGAATGTTGCCATAATATAAATATCAATAAGTTATGCCAAATGATTATAACGCCAAGGCTTGGTGTGTTCCTTGTCTGATATGGGGAGGCTGCAGCCCTGCAAACTTATAAAATGACATACATTGTGACATGGCTAGGAAGGAGGGATTGTGTGTGGTTTATTGTTTAATGGGAACTAGCTCATGGAGTCAGACAAAGCATTTGGGCTCTCCTGGTTTTGCTGGAAAAAAGACATCTGTATTAGTTGCATAAATGTTTTTCTTTTCTTTAACAGAAAAAGGTAATTGAGAGAACTTTCCTGTTTATAACATCTATAAATATGAGATGGGGTGTTTGGATTTGCTGTAGAAGTTTGTTAGAAAATGACTCGAAGAGGAATGCTATTCTCTTTTCACATGTCCTGCAGGATAGTTTTGGGCCTTTACATGTCTTCTTGAGTGACCTGTAATAATCACACTGGGAGGTGAGTGACCTCAGACTGGGGACAGCCTGGATCCTTCAGGTGCATGCTGCTCCATAACTTGGATCTTTTACAGATTTTTAAAAATTTCTTTTTCACCAATGCCAAGGTAACTAATGCATTCTGTAAGATTACATCATATTAATTATCAAGAAGTATTTGACAAGTTGTGTTCTTTCCAAGAATGGAAGTGTGAAGTGCAGGAACATAAATCAAGCCTTGTGCAGAACAGGCTAAGATGGGAAGTGGCTGGAGATGGGATAGACAATACTCTTACTTTGTTATAAGCAAACTAAAGTCATCTCTGAATGTAAGTTCAGGAGGAACGGAATGACATTCAGCCCTATTCTTGGCAGTGATTTTTCTTAACACCTGGTGAGTTGACCTGTCAACAGATATGTGCAGGAAATGGTGACAAACCAGCAAGAGAAGTGAACAGCTTGAATGATGGTGTCTTCCCTCTCTGGTTACTGTAGCTGATAGCTCCCTTCTGTATGGTTTTCCCCATTATTTATTTCTTTTATCCATTGCACAGGGAAGGGGGCATACTGCACCAGGAATGAACCTCTGAGAAAATTTCTGGTTTTGATGTTGATGCTTCTGCAATATGATGGCATCTGCAAGGAAGGTGTTCTCTTATTCTGTCAGGCTTAACTATCCTCTGTATGACGCAGTTGGAAAAGATATTTTTCACTGCATGGTGGTCTTTCTGGGGCGGGATATGTCTGGTGAAGCAATTTATAAAGTGATGAAGTTATGTTTCAATTGAGAAGTATTCTGATATAACAACAGAGGGTAGGGGATTCCAGTGGTCTGGACAAAGTGAGCAGACTTGTTTGATTAGTAATATTGCATGGCATTTTTCTCCTTTTACACCAAGAATGAGATTTGCAAAAGCCTGAGTGCTGAAGGCTAGCATTTCCCATTGTTTTTTGGAGGCTGTGTATTATGCATCTTTCTTGCACCTTTGGAAGTTTACTGAATTGCCTCACATTCTTAAATGAAATTAAATCATTCCTCAACTCCAGCAGAGTGGGCTTTTGTTTCAGTCTTAGATTTGTTAGTGATGGACATGGTAAACTGCAGTATATTTTCTTTACGTTATACAGATAGATAAATATATAACATTATTTAAAGGGCTAGGAAAAAAATCTCATAAGTAAAGCCTAATTTTGAAAATTTAGGGAACTTTTTGCCTAAGTAAATACATTATAATCTATTCAGGTAATTCCAAGTGAGTTTCTAAAAGTGATCAGTGTAACAGCTTTGTTAGCTGCTGAAGTGTTAAGAAATGTCAAAAGTGAAAGAGGTAGCAGTCCCTGGTTGTTTAATCAGGACTGCATTTTTTGAATGGCTGAGCCCACTTTTGGTATTTGTAATCTGTTCTGGAGGAATGGAAAAAATTTTCTTTTGACTGAATAAATCAAATGAGTGAACTTGGAAGCTGAAGATCATATTACAGTAAGAAGCTTCTTTTCTGCTCTGTGAATGAAGTTGCAGTTATGTGATTTTGATTTTAATTTTTTTTTTAAATTTTTAAATGGTATCTCTCTAGATTCCTCTTGAGCCTCATTTCTTCAGTCTAAAGAAACCCAGTTCCCTCATCCTCTTCTCATAAGGCTGATCTCTAGATTCTTCCCCAGCTCAGGATCCTCTGAAGTACTAGAAGAATTTGTTCAGTGTGACCTTATTCCATCCATTCTCATGAGTTTATATTAAACTGATTTAAGCAGAAATGAAAAAAAGCAAAGAATTTTAAATAACATGACTTAATAATATCCTTTCTCTTTAATGAGAACTCCCCAACTCAGAAGCTGCTGCCATGATTGCACATTTTCATTATTTTTCAGTTATCCATCAAAACCTGAGGAATCTTCAGTTATTTAACATGAGGAGAAGCACTCTTCATATCTTTTATTTAACACCTCCTTCTAAGCATCCTTCATTCTTTGTACAGAGAAAATAAAAGATACCAGCTTTTTTTTGTTTGCTTTTTGCCATGTTAGTAATGTTTTAAGTTCTTGTCAGTATCTGAAAATGTTTTCATTTCATTCCAACTTGTGCTGATGATTTCTTTTTTACTGATATTATTATTTTTCCTTCCTTTGGTAAGAGTAGTTCTGCAGGTAACTGTGGATGGAATTCAATGCTGTTTTTCAGGTCAGATACCTTATTTCATTCTGGCTTTTTCTGAAATTTTGAGACCCTACTAATTTTCTTTGTTGGCTTAAGCTACAAACTCAGAGATCACCCTTATTTGGACACATCACTGCAATGCTTTGTGAACAGTGAGAAAAGTTTGGTTTCTGTTGAAAGGAAAGTTACAGTTTGGATGAAGTTATCAATATTTCTGGTGATTGCTTAAGTATATTTAACCATGTGGCTTGTCTTCAGTTGTTCTATACTGCTTAGATATGAATTATTACATTATTGTATTTCTCGGAAAAGAAATAATGCTGCAGAAGAATTGTATCTAGTTAACTTCTATAGTTTCTCATTGAATTATTTGTTGTTTGTTCCCTTGGTTGCTACAATGAATTAATTGTAAGTAGGTTTATATGAAATAGGTTTTTTCCTTTTTGCTTTTTTAATATTTCTGCTCTGTTGATAGATTTGGTATTTTTCCTAGCACCTCCTGTTTGACTGTCTCTGCATGTTTCCATCTTATGTAAAGTATCTGTAATTTCATTTTCATTAGACCTAGGATGCAAGGCCTCTTTTTAATTAACAGGGGAAGGAAGACATAATCATCTCTAATTCTGACAGACTTTTTAGGTGACCTTTTTAATCACTGAAACAAAAAAAAAAAAAAAACCAAAAAAACCCCACAACACTTCATTTAGACTTTCACCTGGAAGTTCCTATCTCTTGCTTATTCTGACTTTTCTCTTAGAACAACCTCAGTTCTTCCTTATGTTTTTCCTTTAATGCCTTAAAACTTTCAGCTTACTAGAAAGTTGTGTGGATGTTGTTCTTTTGGGAGATTTTATTCTGCAGTTAATGTTATATGCATAAAGCAATTTTCTTGTGGAAGCTGCTAGGTATGTACCTAAATTAGTGCTCTTGATCCTAGTGGATCTTATGCATTATGTCCACTCTTCTTTTGCAGTCGTCTTGCTTTTCTTTCCTTCAGAACCTGCATCTGGCTTGGGGGTGTTGTAGCCTGTTGTAATCTCTGCTGTTAATGCAACCCAGTGGTCTGACCTGCATATCAAGTGCTGGATTCTAAATGACATATTTGCTGCACAGGAGTGCTATGCACTACCACTATGCTTTCTCAGCACCGCTCTTTTCCACAAGTAATTTTGGGTTTTAATAACATTGCTTAATTGAATATTTATCAGATGCCCACGCAAACTATTGTGTAGAACTTCTGTAATTAAGTTTTAGAACTGATGAAATCATCTGCTTCAAATAGGGTAAAGGAATTGTTTATTTTTCATAACTTAACATGCTTTTAATATAGGCCAAGGGAATGTGGAGGATATTGTTCTGTGGAACAGCCAGGTTACATTATTGACAAATTGGGTTTTGCTGGAATTTTTATGATTTTTTTTGTTTATTTAGCTTTTGTTTTGCTTGTGGTTTGTGATTTATTTTTCTTTATAGTCTTATTACACAGTCATTGGTACCTGTGAAGGTGATATCCTAATTAGTTAACAGAATACGATTAGTGCTGTAACAGCCACAATTTTAAAAGAGCAAAAGTGTTAGTTGTTCTCTGGTTGGCATGTTACTAAAAGATAGGAAATTCTGCTTTAAAATGAATGGTATCTTTTCATGAATCTGAAATTTATCTCAGAATCCTTAAATGGGAAGAAGAATTATTGGAGAAAGTAATATATTGTTAATACAGCTGTGCTTTTAACAGCTAAGTCTACAGAATATTGGTAGGGACAGCAAGTAATATAAAAATACCAAAACTTTAGAAATATGGACAGATACAAAAGCTGAATTTGAAAAATTGCTAAGTCACATCCATACTTGTGAGAGTTTTACTTTATACAGTTTCAAAAAAAAAATTTCAAATAAATGTTTGTTAGAAAGAGAAAATGCCTGTGACACAGCAGTACTGAGGGCAGTCTGACAGTAGGAAAAATATCATAGACATGAATTTATAATGATATATATATATACGTGGAGGAGAAGTGTGGCTTTTCATGCACCATCATCCCATTCTGGCAAAAAGGCAATTGAAGCAATGAGGGAATTAAACAGCATGTATACTTAGTCTCATTCTGAGCACCATCTCTTTGGTATGTTGTCAAACTTGAGTAAACCCAAAGGGAATAATGTATTTTGTATCAGGTGGCTGGAGGGGGCCAGAATTGCAGAAATTAATACAGTATTCAGCTTGCTTAAGAAATAATCGGGACTGAAACACAACACATGCTTAATTTAGTATTCATGTCTCTGGGAATAGTAAAGGGACAATGATTCTGTTTTCTACATAGATTATCAGAATCAGCATTGCTTGAGACAATTACACTGAGGAGTGGATTTGATGTGCTTTTCTGGCTGTGAAGCGTCAGACACTCTGGAAGGAAATGCTTGGGGTGGTGTTAGTGGAGCTGTACACCTTTGGTTTGTTAGCAGTCACCACATTACTTGTAATGCATCTAGTGAACCTTCATTGTGCAGGAAACTGCCGTAAGGAGTTCATGTGTACTACCAATGGCATGTTTAAAAAATAGGTCCTGCTCTGTTTGCAGGTGCACAAATAAGTTGTACCTTTCTGCAGGATCTTGTAAGTTATTAAAAGGCAGTGTAAGGCATAGAAGCTAGAATAAATTTTTATCCAAGTATCATGGGCCGAGACAAAACAAATGGATCAAGGACATTGAAGGCCTCAGCAACTCAAGAAATGTGTGAGTCTCCCTAGACATTTGCTGCAAATAGCTAAGCTTACTTTGTTTTCAAGGTAATTTAGGTTAATTAATAATGAATTTTTAACCATAATCATGACTGATGGCATACCTCTTTGTCCTGAGGTTCACACCAGGTATTATTCTCACTGCAATGTTGCAGAGACTCCCAACCACTTTAGCTCACTTCCTAATAGAAGAATATTGCTGTTTTTACTAGGCAGTCCAGTTACTCTTAAGATATTCAAATATTCTATCAAAGATGTCATAATCTCTAATCTTGTGAGTTGCATCAGGAATCATTGCTCAGAAAAATTAAAGACATAGTCAAAAACATTTATGGGCTTTTTTTGAGGTAATCTCTGTGTCTAGCAGACTTTCTCCTTTCTGAAGAAGAAATTTAAAAATAAAATGCTTAGTTTTTAGCTAAAATATATTTCTTATCAGTGGATGTAGTTTTTAATACAGTATCAAAGCTGAACTTGCAGTTATGTTTTAAAATGTCAGCTTTGCTTTAAAAGAGAATCTGTTGTGCATGATAGTAATTAGAATGAAATAAAATAGTGGAGAACTCTAAGATAAATCAAATGAGATCATGTAAAACTCACTTTTTCATGCAGTCATTTCATATGTCTTTTTAAAATCTTGCAATAATTTGGAGAAATTATATTTTCTATTTTTTAAATTATTTGGAAATAATTTTAAGAAATATTTTACTTGAATCTTGCTTAATTTGTTTCTGTTTCTCCTAAAGTCTATATATCTTCCTTTGGTTAGATTTTGGTGTACTGCTGTTTTGTGTAGGTCAATTAGGTCACATCCTGGAATCTCTTTTCTCTTATTCCCTATATGAGATGTTTTGAAACCTTTGCTTTGCCCTTATCTTTCGTGGATTGTCTGAATATGACTTACTGTGCACTACAGTGGGCTTGTGGGTAGAAGACCTGTCATATACTACACAGCATACCAGGGAAAATGTCAAGAAGTTTTGGAGTCCTGCATTGTTTTGGAAAACTTAACAGGGAAGATGATGATTACAGTTTCGTACTTTGATCTACTTTTGTTCCCATAAATGTCAGTGGTAGAATTCTCTGGTTCCAGAGCAGCCAACACTAAGAACTATGAATGTGCAGAAAGGGGCTTTCAAAAGCACCAAATAAACACAATTTGATTAACTAAGTGCTCAGTAGCCCTGAGGGAAGCAACTAAACCAAATCTGTACTTCCCTACCTTCCACTCACTTGTTCAACCCGGTAACTTGTAACTTTGCTGAGCAGTTGTGAGAGGCATATCTCAGGCATACTATATGCACTAGTTTTAGTGCTGTCATCCATAGCCTCGAACCCTGTGGCAGACTTGGCTAGAGTTGCCAGTATGAAAGCCCCTCAGCACAGTGCCATTTGCAGTGCATGTTCTTTGCTCAAATCCAGTGTCACCTCAACTTTCAGCTGTGTCAGCTCAGATACTTAAAACCAAAACTGGGCATGGGAATGGTGAGCCATAGGTGCCTGTTCTCTTCTGCTGCTGTGTGGTAGGCCAGGCAGCACAGTGGAAAAAAGAGCTGGAAATAGTGAAATCATGCACTCCCACAGCACAATTGCCACAAAACATCTGTTAGTACTTTAACATGTTGTGAAGGAGCTGGATCATTTACTGTATTGTTGGTGAGGTTATTGATAGTGTGTAACACTACAACTAATAATTGCTGCCATGTAGTGGTAGATGTATCCATCCACATATTTATTAATTGGCCTTGTCTTGGTTTTTTCAAGAGAGGCTAGGAGATACTAGACATGATGGAAATTATGCATGCCCTACAGTACCAACAATTTTAATAAGATCTTACATCAGTAAGATACCTTTTACATTTATTAATCTCTTTTACATGTTTTCCCAGTAGAAACAGAATACCTTAAGCATGCAGAGGATTCCATATATTTATCCAAGAATTCCCATTCTGCAAAGTGCCATTGTGATACAGGCTTGATCCACTTAAGGATGAAGAATAAACAGTATGTCAGTTCACTTTCAAATGATGGCCAACCTGTTTTTTTTTTCCTACTGTTGTTTCATCTACTGTAATTTCAACCTACTACCTACTCCAGAGACATACACTACAGTGCAAAGCTTAATTATAGCCATCTGAAGAAAAGTGACGATGAATCAGCTGTTCACCAGGCTGAATATTAAAATGACTCAAAATAAGATATTTGCAGCATTTACAAATGTAAAAGATTCTGTGGTTGCTGAGCAACCAGGGAAGAAAAATCAAACAGAGAACACTTTATTTCAGTAGTGATGGGGAGCACTGATGCTTCTTTGTCACTGGCAGTAGTCTGAAATGGAAGACTACCTCCTACTAATGTAGGTTTCTGCTCAGGTGAACACATCCACCTCCTTCTGGACTTCTTGACCTTCACAGAAGGTCATTAGCTAGAAGATCAATTGGCTGTGAAAGCACTTGCACAAATTTCTGGTTGTGTAGCCAGCCTTGCGAAGGAGAATGTGTGGAAGGGGAGTCATCTCTGTAGCAACTTCATTGGCCTTTGAGTCAATGCCTCTAAGCATTTAACTCGGCTATGCCTGTGCTTGCTATTTTGTCATTAGACACCTGTCAGGCTGATGAATAGTTCATCACAAACATCAAGCCTGGATTCATCTGGCTGTGACTGAAGCTCACTTTTTATTCTTCCCTCCATGGATTGCAGACCATTATTCCCTTCCCCCTTGCAGCACCTTTTCATGTTTTGTTAGGGTGTTAATACCCTTGTCTCCTCTGTGTATTTTGCATCCCTTTGACTTCTGTTTGTAGGTCACTGTAGCCTGACTTCCGATGGTCTGATTCTGTCCAGGTGTCTGCTTTGTGGTTGGCAGCTTCTCTAGCTGTGGCCTTACCTATGCTGAATGTTCGGGGCTCCTTCCACAGGTGCTGCTCAGGCTGCAGGACTGCAGGCCCATGTGGCACTTTAAGCAGCAGTGAAGTGCTTGCTGGTTGCTGTGCTTAGCTCACACCTCATGTGGGGGTCCAGTTGCTGGAGGAGGCTGCAGGTGGGTCCCTCCCTGTGCCTGGAGTACCCACCTGGCCATAGCCTCTAAGCATTGGGAGCATTTGGAGCGCATCTGTACTAGATGTACCCAGTGAGTCTCCAGGCTTCTCCTCTTCAGACATCCCAGACAGCAGTATGGTCTCAGTAACTTCTGTTCAACTTATGATCCACAACAGCCTGCATTTCTGTGGAAATGCTACTTATTCCATATCAGTGTTACTGCATTTTCCCACCAGCACTCAGGACCTTGCTGTTACGCTTGTTGAACAGGATCCAGCGTTCCCATCAAGGGGTTGGTGAGACAGAACAAGCTCAGGTAGTGTTTGGACAGCTGTTTCTGCTTTCCCTAGTGTAGAAAATCATGTATTGGATGCCAAGTGAACCAGGAAAGAGAAGTACATAATCACATAGGGAAATTATGGCAATGCATAGGGATGGATTGAGAGTGAACTTTAGCAGATGCCTAGTGATTCACTGGAGTAATGCTCTGCTCTGGATTTAATCCCAAGGAGAAGTTTCAGTTATGAGATGGTGAAAAAGTAATGGAAATTCATGAAATTATTCTCTTACAAAGGAAATGGAAATGATAGTTTCATAATGCAGGAAAATTCAATCTTGAAAATACATTTTGCTGTAGTTCTGTAGTGTGTGCAGAAAAGCTTTCGTGTACTTACTACTTGATGCTACCATCAACCTCTCCTTCTTCCCTTTTGAAAATAAATTAAGATTGGTTTTACTTTTCCTTGTGGCAGAGTAAGACAAAAATAATACACTGTTATTTCTTTTCCTTGGTGAGAGTTCTGCTGGTAAGAAGAAGAACTATACAGGGCAGTGTAACTTACCTAATATTCTGGCTGGTGCTTAACAACCATCTTCTCAAATGGGTACTCATCCCTGGCCCCATAATGCAGTCATTTTCATAAGCCTGTGCTTCATAACTGGCCCTTGTATTTCCCCAGTGAACTCCTTCCACACACTTTTACAGCCTGGATAAAACTGTGATTCAAAAATGAAAATCTTGCAGGTTCATTTTTTTTTGTGTTTTGTAAACTGAAATGTGTAATGTCTACAGATTAACTTTTCTAACTGTGAAAACCTCATATTATTTAGGCCCTGCTAAAGTTTCAGATTGTCAGAATATTTTTTCCTACTAATGTTTGGTTTCAAATACTTGTCTAAGCCACAAAATGCAGTTCCAGGGCTTCACAAGATACATTATAGGCAAAGCTGGGAAGTAAATGTTGTGGGTGATATTTTTAAGCGCTATATTTTTAACCACTATGCTATGTAGTATCCTGCACTTCTGCATGTCGGGTGAGAGTTCTGGGGCTTGTGCTGCCGTGTCACTTATGCTTCTGTGTCACTTAAATGCTTTTGGAAATTTTCTTGATGCGTTTGAGCATGAATTCAGAAGTCACTCAAAAGTTCTTAAATCAGTCTGTATTTCAGAAGTTTACCATAACTGTGCTGAAACTCTGAAAATCACAGTTACTTCCCTTTCTTAAAGCTGCGCTGTTTTAATGGAACTAAATCTTGTGAAATTAAAAAATAAGCTTGGCTCCTGATACTGCAGTAATTATACACATGCTTAATTTCAAGTACAAAAATGGTTCGTGAAATATTCTAGGAATAATAATGTAAGTTATATTTCAGCGGTGTGTGCTTTGCCCACAGAGATTCAGGGTTTTTTTGTAAATTGGGGAATCATTTTCAATTTCCTTTATTTCAATTGGAGGAGCCTTTTCAATCTCCTTTATTGTAGAAGTTTATCTAGAATTGGAACAGTACCATTGTTCATGTAATTTATGGCTATGAAAAAAAAATCATAAATTATTTTTTAAAACAAAGTAATTTCACAAGGCAGGTGCAATCACTCCTCTTTGGGTTTTTTTCAGTCATTTCTCTCCTCTTCTGCCTTTGGTTTCTTTGCTGTTCAGCTACCCCTAGGCCATCTTTTTCCTCATCCACCCATTCCCCTGTTGCTGTATTCCTTTTCATCTTTGTTTTACTGTTCTGTTGCTGTCTGATGCAGCATTTCCCACTCTTTGATTTGCTTAAACAAACTACACTGCAAAAACAGTGGCTCTGTGCTGCAGGTTTGATTTGAAGTCTGAGACCTCTCTGAGACCCCATTGTCCTTCAGCATTGAGAACAGCAAATATTTTAAGGACATGCCGCTCAGCAGCTGTAGCATTTTTTCTCTTATGACTGGTCAGCAGGATTTTCCCTCTAGACTTGAATCTGTAGGCTCATAAACTCTTTTATAGTGTCTGGCATCTGCTCACAGGAAGGTGATTCAGGGATAAGCAAAACTGGTGTTGGTAAACGAGATTATTCATAGGTGAGTTTAATAAATGATCTTGTATGTTGAATAGCAGATGTAATTAATTGTGCTTTTCCTAACACTGGAAATATTTCAGCGGCAGAAATAATCTGTTCACATCCATATGAGTGCAGACATTCTTGGGGTGCTGCTGCTAATTTTCAATCAGAGCAGTTTCCCTGGTAATTTTAATAACATTGCCAGAAAGCTCATGGGGAATTCAAGGTGAACAAGCAGATCTGCACATGGCAGGAGCTGCAGCATGTCCCAGCACAGCCCCTTTGCCTTGGCTCTGAAAGCAAGCAGGTGACATCGGTCAGAGTAATCCATTACCTGTCAGAGACCAGATGTTGCCCAGGACCTGCCGCTGCCAGCCAGGCCAGAGTGTATTTGTGCATGTGTGAGGAAGAGGATGGGGAAGGCTGAGCAAAGCAGTGGAGCTGGAGACCTCAGGTCCAAGAGGCCCAGGATCTCTGTGAGGGTGTGAGGTGCTCTTCTGTGGTGTGAGACGAGGTGTGTCTTTCTGTCAATAGGTTGAAGGGCCTCTCCCCAGGAGATGAGCCATCTGTGAGATGAAGTGGAAACATTTTTCTAGCATCCTGTAGATACTTACTCAGGTTACCTCCTTGCCCTGCCTTTGCTTTCAGATTTAGTATTTACAATGGCAGTAATATTGAAGTGGTCTGGCAATGGGGGATGCACACAGTCCCAGTGAGTTAGAATATTTTGATCCAACAAAATGAGGCAGGCAGTGCCCTTGGCAAACTGACTTGAGTGGGATTGACATCCAGTTTGTCTGCAGCCAGTGTGGCTTGATGGTTCCTGCAGAGCTGACCTTTGCTGCAGGAAATACTGAGCAATGGCTGTTTGTCCAGAGGGGATCAGGGTGCTTTGCAGAGGTAGCCACCTTGCAAAACCTAATACAAGGAAGTATTAGCAGTTCTTTGGATGACACACAGAAGCAGTACTGGTTTATGTAGTTGCATATGAAGATAACTTTGGACTAATCTATGTATAAAAGCAGCATTCGTACAAAATGCAGAATGCAGCTTGAATTAGACTTAAAAGCCACCAAATCTATCAAGCAAGAAGAAAAAAAATGGTGGGGATTTTATGGTCAAAAAGCCAATTAAAGCTTTACAGAGCTTATAGAAGAGATTTAAGCTTAAAGCTTCTGTGTAAGCTTACAGAACATATGCCAAAGCAGAAAATTAGCAACAGTTTGCAATAGATAATTCTTTCATTTAGAGTGAACTCTGTCATCTTAAATTGTTAGTATTTTTAATCTGAATTGACTATACTTGTTTAAAAGGAGGAGCCAAGATGGGGTAGATAATGGGGAAATAATAAAATAACTGCATGTAACCAAACAACAAAAATAAATAATCCAGATCTTCAGTTAGTGTTGTAATGTCAAATTCAAGGATGATAATGAATAATTTGGAAACAAATGATAAACAAATTCTTGTACTATAATTCACCCTCTGTGCTTACGAAAGAATATGTTTGTCTTGTTAAAGAACCTGTTTAGAAACACTTCCCATACCATTGTGTGTGTGTGTGGGGGATTTGTGGGCTGAAGATTCACAATCCCAACACTTTGAAGGATCCTTCTTTTTTATTTCTCCTTCAAGGAGAAAACATTGGGAACCACAAAATATTTTGTAGCTTTTAAAAGAACAATTCATTTGTACGTAGGCTGTACCTCTGGAGGATGCATTCTGCTGCTCCTGAATATTTCAAACCAGAAAAGGGATGCAACCAAATGCTTCACTAGGATTAATTCTCAATAGGTAATACTAACTGTGTTCAATAGGTAATGGGAACTGTTGCTAATGCAAGCAACCAAAGGTGTTTTCATCAGGAATGGGTATTGGAGGCATCACCTGTGGGCAAAAACATTGCTTCTATTCACTGAGTACAAAGTGCTTAATAAAATATTTTATTCCTCTTTATTCACAGCAAAAGTATGAGTAATATTAATAGCAATAACAGTATCTGGCAAATAGTAGCATTTAGTAACCATGTCTATTGGAAAAGAAAATGTCTCAGGAACCATGCACTGTAAGTTTTTCTAAGGTTTGTATTCTAAATATTGTTAGTTATGCAGCTGGAACAACACAAGGACAACTGTTCATGTGGATTCTGACAAATATCAGGTTTATATGTATCTGGGTCATTGATCTGCTGGATTTGTTAAGGTGGATCAGTAATACAGACTCTTGAAACTGGCATTGATCTCCATGAGTTTGGGGAAAGGTTTTTTGAAATACTTTCCATTTGCTCTTAATACTTTTTCTAATCAACAATCATTACAAAACCTCAGATGATAAGGCCAGAATTATTATCTCAGTTACTGTCTTATTCCATTTTATCTTATTCTACCATTCATCTTTACCTTTTTATTACTAAAATTCTTGACTATTCTCAGGCGTTAAATGTTTAAAATTGGATGTATTTTTAAATTTTTGTTTCTATTTGCCAACTGAATTTATCTTTTAAATTATGCATCAAGAAAAAAGAAATCCCTTGATTCATACTAATTGATTTTGGTGGGAGATAGACTTACAAACTTACTTTCTAATTATTTCAGTTATTGCTTTTCCAAGGAAAAGGAAAGACGAGGATTCAGAAAATGAGTTAACAGAACTGCGACTGAGATAGCATAGCCAAGAATGAAGCTGGTATCTGGAGACAGTTATGAGCAGTGCAGACTATGGAAGATCAGACATCAAGGCTCTTCTTGGGGGGAAAAAAACAACAAACAACAAAAACCAAAAACAAACAAACAAACCCCAAAACAAAACCCCGAGAAACCCACCCAGCAGAAAAGTCTGGTTCTGCTAAAATATTCTCCCTTTTAGAGCTGGAAATGTGGTCTAGGATTTATGAATCTTGGTATTCCTTAAAGTTAACAAATAACTATGAAACCCTGTGCTTCATGCTTATTAGCCTATGCTAATCACATATCTGATGCTAATTCTTTCCCTAGTTCAAGTAAGAGAAAGATAGTGCATCCAGAAATATTTTACCTTGTTTGAGTAAAGTTTCAGTAGGATACTGTGAGATTATTTTTTTCTCTTTGGTTTCCCTTTAGAAATAGCAAAATACAGAAAAATTCTCATTTAAAATAAAATTACAAAGACAGAAAAGTGGAGTAATTTGCAAATGCTAGAATTTAAGTTGTCTATAGAACCTGGATGTGACCCAGTTTGTGTGGGTGGTGCCATCAGAGTTTCTGAATCCAGACCACTGCACCCTCTGTAGCTGGTCAGTCGCTTGTTAGGTCAGTCTTCTCCATGTGCTTTTACTCACTATTGGCCATAAAAAATTCTGGTCCTGTATTGACCCTCTGAAAAAAATTAAACTGATTAAAAAGGACGCTGCTCATGTTTTCGGTTCTGCAGTTGCTAAAAATCTGTTAGCTACATTTTCCCTAAACCATACCACAAAGGAGGGGCAAAACTGTGTTGTTATTCTGGACACAGAGTGTGGCATGTCAGAAGACACATCACTCGGCCATGTGAGAGATTCAAGGGTTGCTGGGAATGCCCATGCTCTACCCAGCAGATATATAGAAGGTATGGTCTATAACCATTCTCATAGGAAATCGGAGAGAACCCTGTTAGACTTGCCAAGGAGGAAAACCACTGGCTAAACTAGGAGAGACTCAGAGCAGGGCTCTGCCAGCACCCACCAAACTGCTCCTTGTTACATCTGCCTGTTGCTCCAGGACAGGAATAAACTGCAGCCACCATTGCAAATGCTCCAGGAAGGAGGTTTAACAGTGTCATTGTACCTGCTGATTCTCACCACCCACTTGGCCACCTGCAGGATGGAAAGCTGAGCTGCTCTGTGGGGCCTGCATTCAGAAGAAGGTGTCTCGTTTATACAGCAAGGGATATAAATTCGTGTCTCTATCCCAAGGTGCCGCTGCAACCGTGAGCTCTGGGAGGAGGTGACACTGCAGCAGGCTTCCAGCAGCATCCTTGTATCTTCTGCTTTATATTCCTCTGTTGTTTGTCTGGTACAGATAGGGCTGTTGCTGCAGGGTCACGGTAACAAAATGGAGTTTCTCTTATGTGGCATTACTTGAATCTTGCTTACATTTCTGTACTGACTGCTGCATTGTTTTCTTCTTTTTATCCATGATTACATGATTGTTTTACAAATAGACAGAAAAACATGCTTTCTATTTACGTATCTTTGTGTGTAAAGCCAGTTTGCAGCCTTACAATTAATCTTCAGCCTAATGTGTTCATAGTAATACTGTGTACCTTGCATGTGAACCAAATGTTGATCATTAAGATTTTTAATTCCCCTTTGGCAGGTAATTTTTGAACTTTCCGTGTCGCTTTGTTGTCTTTTTCAAAGTCAAGCTAGAGGTTTTCTAAGTTTAACTAGGTTTGATACAAGTTGTAGGAAGTGGTTTTGTGGTTAGAGATGATTTTAAATGCAACTTGTTTGTTTAAGACCACAACTGGAAATCAAAAATCTTTCTAATACTCCATATGATCCTGTTAGGAAAAGGAATGTATTGTGTAAAAATCAAGCAATGTATGTGAACAGTTATAAATGCAGACTTGAAAGTGCAATTCCTCAGAAGATTTTTTTAAACTGAGGTTTCTTCCTGCCTTATGATTTTCAAGGTAGTAATTATTCTGTAAGTGTAATAGTTGAGTAATATTTGGAACAATTTTCCATTTCTGAAGTCTGATGTTATCACTGAAGAAATAACAGAATGCACAGTGGTGTGTTTTTGTATTTAAAGAAAAGAATTGATGAACTTCTTACCATATGCTGAATAATTACTTTTTTGTGTATATATGGATATAAAGGAGAACAAAAAATCCTCTGAAAAACATATCCTTCTCTTGCAACTTATTAATTTCACTTTGCAGACAAACTTCTTAGGTTTTCTTGCCAAAGAAGAAATGGCAAACAAAGATAATACAGAAATTGTAGGCTTTTTAAAGAGGCAAAACTTTATTATCTTGCTGAATAAGAGGAGGGTGAGTACTGTGTCTGTGAAGCTTACATGATGATGTAGACTTATGAGTTATTATGAGGAGAGAGAAGTGGGTAGGAGTGAGAAAAAATTTCTCTTTTAAAAATGCACAGTAATACAGTGAGGAATTTCAAGATGAATGAGGTAAAAGCTGTAATTTATCAGATGAGATTAAGGTGTTTACTCATGAGCACATCTGTGAATATGTTGCATTAGTCAGAACATGCCTGAAGCTTTTATGACCTCTTAAGACAAGGAAAGTATTAAGAATATTTTTCTAGATTACAGGTATTTTGATGTTTTATGAGGAAATTATTACCACCATATTTTCTTAAATGCGTTTGAATGATGAGTGCAGACACACTGGTAAATAGCAGAGTTTATGCTCCAGATTCTCCCCATTTTTCTTGCCTGGGATTTAGTCTGGAATAAATCACAACTGGAGAGAGTTTGTGGCTCTCATATTAGCATTCCCTAAACCACTGCATGTGGTGCAAAAGCAATATAGACTGCAATATATTTATGCTGTGTTTGCAGCCATTATCTGGAAAGCTCAAGAACAAAACCAGACTTTAGATCGACTGTTTGGCCATTCCAGACAGTGTTGTGAAGAAGCTGGGGGTAATGGTTCCAGTATGAAACCTCTGTTTATGCAGCACCCCACCCACACTGGATCTGACTCTTCTCTTGTACTAGTGTTCATAAACATTCCTGCTTACAAGACTCTCCAACAAAATATTTCAAAGAGTAGCAGACGTATATTGTGCATCTCATCTCAACCTCCAGTGAAACTTCCATTTAGTGTAAACATCAGTCAAGTATGACAGCCTTCTTCCTGTGAAGATGATGATGCATTCTGACTTCAGGGGCAAATACAGCTCAGTTATAGCCATTGGCAAAACTCCAACTGACCTGAGTGGAACTACTATTTGGCCCTTGATGTTCATCACATCTCTAGCAAGCTAAGGACAGAGTAAAGCCTGGAAATCCATGTGTTTATACTTTGCAGTTGTTCCTCAGATAATTTTCTGCCAGCTCCTTAAAGCTCTCTGTGGTTTTTTTCAGCTCAGGAACTTGAATTGCTGCCGCATTCATGCTTGGAAAACCTCGAGACACTCAGTGTAGTCCTACCTACATTAAAAAATGAGTGTGTGGCTCAGACTGGTACAGCCATGGGTGTTTATTTTAGAAGTTGAAGCATGTTCTTAATTTTTCTTGCTCCTACTTGCCTTGCAGAGTGTATTCACAACAGAGCAGGTATGTATCCTTCCCACTGTTGCCATCATCAACACCTTTCCTTTTCCTCTTCTGTAAAACACCTCACAGAACTTCAGTTGATGGATCACAACCACTTTTAAACTGCATGAGGTAATGACAAGGACACTGTACTATGTCAGTGTGGCTCAGACTTTGCCAGCAGAACCTTGGAAGGGAGACAGAGACATGGGATGCTCCCTGCCACCACTGTCTTCACTTCAGGACTGCAAAAGTAAGTCTGCCTGAGCTAGGACTTGAAGAGGTCATGTACGTACTTTGGAACTCTGGTTTCTCGCATTCTGCATCTGCATGTGGCTCAGAGCAAACCACGCCATGCATGTAATCAGGTGGCTAGAAACAGGCTTTTAAAGGAGAATTGGAGACCAGTTTTACCACAGGTGTTCAGAAACTAGGGCACTAAACATACCATATGAAATTAGAAGCATAATTCCTTTGGTCCAGGTTGAGTTTTGGATGCTAGCAGCTGGAAATTGTTTTTCATTAGCAAGCCCGGAAGCCTTCATTCTATCTGAACAGAACACAGCTCGTTACCTTTCACTTTCAAAAATTACCTTAAACATTTTTTGCTAAATGATTTTCATAAAAAGATTTGAATAGCAACTTATACAGGAAAGTGACTGACAACACTGTCATCTTTAAATGCCATTAGAGATACTTGCAAAGAATCCATTTTATCCTGACTACTTGGATATAGGAAGGAAGAAATTAAGATTTGTTTTCCTTCAGAGAGTGTATTTTTTTGAAAATCATAAATAAATGAAGAAATTCCCATTTAATACTGGTTGGCCGAAGTGATGCAGATCTTTTGACTTGTAACATGAGAAAACTGTGGATTATGTTTTGTTTGTCAGTGTTCTTCTCAAATTACCCAATCTCAAATCCCCAATTTGGAAACACAACTTGATAAAGAAACCACACTAACAAAACCCCTCCGTGCAACAAGGAAACCCCAAACATAAACAAAACTCACACAAAGCAAGCAAAGAAAATCCCAAACCTTTATCCCATTTTGGTGTGGTCCATTTGCCTCTGACTTGCTTTTATAACTTAATTTTTCCAACAATTGGAGCATATAAGGAGTGACCATTTAAATACTGGATATCATTGTGACCTCTGCTAGGAAGTCTGAAGAGACCAACTAAAGGAGGAAGAATATGGTAGCAAATAATTGCTTCGGATGCTGAAATATTGCAAATAGAAGAAAGAATCCCATTTTTCTAAACTGGCTCTGGGAAAAAAAAAGGTGCTTTAGAGAAGCTCAAGAGAATGAGGCCTGAAGATAGATTTTGCCATAACTTTCCCCTTACTTGAAACACTTCCTGCCTTGGGTACATTGTTTCCAAATCTCCCCATCTTCTCCTCTTTCACATCAGTTCACTAAACTACCAGCCATGCTGAGTCTTACTCTCGAATTTCTGAAAAGTGTACACAGTGAATTTCCATATATGTTTGCTGTGGTTGTTACAGGATGAACCTGTGGGATAGTAAAAAGAAATGAAAGAAAGCATAAGCAGGGCATTTTAGTGACAGTTTCAATAGGTGAAAGTATGTATGAATGGAAATTTGTGGTTGGAAGTGAGCACTAAAGGGAAGTAGAGGATAAGAACTAGATAGATGCATAGCACTACAACAGGAAAACTGTTGAGGTGAAAATGCAGTAAAGGGGTCTTGATTACTTAAATTCTTGTTGGATAGCAGTGAGGCTGAGAATGAAAAAATTTTCTTCCAACTTATGGAAGAAAATATTCTGGTTTCTACCCCCATTTTGTCTTCTTTTGCTCTCAGTCTCTGTGATACCATCACACTGTGATCATACATCACACTGTACAACACTGTGAAAATGTGGTGGGAGCTGAGCCCAGAAAATATATTGGAAATGCAGCTCCCACCCTGACCATCTAGGTATAATTTCCAGAGAGCTTTGAGATTAGGAAAACTAAAAGCGTTCAGTTCAGTGTAAGCTGTAGAATCAGTGGAGGAATTAATTGGAAATAAGGAGAGAAGTAGATAGAAAAGTTATTTGTATCCATGTCATGCGTTAATCTAACCATGCTTCAGTTTTGGATGATAGTTTGAAATCTGTGAGGAAACAGCAGGAAGAGGATCTTCAAAGTAAGAGTTTGTCTTAGCACCAGAAATGAGGAAGCTTTGTAAATTTTTAGCCCAAAGATGGGGCACTTACAGATTAAGGGCTGAATTACAGACCTAGGGGAAGTTCCCAGAAAAGATAGACCCATCAAAGTTTATTCGTGATTAGGTCAGTGATTTTAAGCATTATAGTTCAAGCAGCTTTCATTGGCAGACATCAGGTTGGTTTGTTACTCTTCCTTTTGATGGGCACTCCAGTGGTGAGCACCACTAGGACAGCTTTACTATCTTTCTTTTTCTACATGTTCCTGTATAAAGGAGCTATCCAGACTGCATAAGCATCAGTTTTTGTATGATAGCTCTTTTTAAAATTTTGCTAAAGTCTTAAGGTGCTGGAATGAAAAATACTATTTGTTTGAATAACCGAAGATTTCTAACGTAACGTTATGGATTACTTCAGTCTTTTTGCATAGTACTGTTTATATTTGTTCAGTTTCTGGACAAGTCTTACTAGATGAGTTTTTTTGAAGACCTGACAGTGTTATATATATTGTAAATGCGAACATACATCAATTTTAAATTTATTAAGAACAAACTATTTTTCAATAGAGATCTGTCTTCTTCCTGAGAGTATTTCTCATGTGCCTACCTATTCAAGATTTTCAGTCCTCCTTAACCTTTTAAAAATCATTTTATGTATATTATATCCTTGGACTACTTTCTTTTTTCTTTTTTCTCTTCCTTTTTTGAAAACTGAAGTCTTTTTTCATCTGTTTGCCTGTTTGCCATAACTCTAAAATAATGTTACTCTAGCAATACAGAGGGAGATGTAGTTTGTGCAAACCTGTCAACCTTTTTCTGATTCAATGTGAGACCATTGTAGAAAATCATAAGTCAATCTAACTTTAATTTGTGTCATTTCTTGGGGTGGCTCTTACCAGATATTTTGAGAACAAGGTAAGAACAGGACACACATAAGATAGAGGTTTCCTGGTAGGGAATTAATTCCCTGTTCTTGGAATTCATTTGCTTAGGGTCTTAGAATTCCACAGTGAAGAAGAGTACACCAGTACCTCATTTCACCTGAACAAGGGGAGAGGAAGCAGCTGATGATCTGAAGAGGGAGAAATGGCTGTGGCAGCAGCTGCTGGTAGCACCTCATGAGAACAGAAGTCCTGTGTGTGAGTCAGCCCCAAGGACTGCAGAGTGCTGTGGCTCTTCCCTGCTCAGAGACCTCCTGTGCTTGAGGTGGTTCACAGATGAGGCTCAGCAGCTGTGTTAGCACAGGTAGGAAGAGGGCAAAGACAGCTTGAGCACAAGCTGACATTGCTGCCCATGCAAGACACTGCAAGGGTCCTAATGTATTTTAGTCACAGTTTTCATTTTCTCTGTGAACCTATCCACACAAAAGCACATAATTCTCTGTAGCCCATGCAGGTGCCCCACCTACATGATAGAGACTGTATTTTTTATTATCTAACTAATTGTGGGATTTTTTTCATTTTGTCAGGCTTTTTTTCCTCTCTACTTGAAATGAATTGTTAGAGACTTCCAAGTTGCATTCTTCTCCCTGTTACATTTCTCCTGCCATTGATTTCTTCTCTTGCTTCCAGTAGAGGCAAAATTTCAACCAATTTTGTAGTTTTTTCCTTCCATATAATAAGTGATGCAGCAAACAATGTCCACACAGTTCTGAGAGTATGGTTTAAGTTGCACGACTGCAAAGATTTTCAGAAATGGAAGTTTACATATTGTAGCAAAATTAAAGGCTGTTTTCTTCAGATTTTATTTTACTGTTTCCTGGCAACAGACTGGTTTTTTTGCCTTCGTCTCTCTTTAGTAGGTACTAAGTTTTGGGGATACATTACCAATCATTAAATAGGTGAAAGTTGGTGCAAAAAGATGCCTATGCATTGTTTTTAAAACATTATATTCTTAAATTAATTTGTTTTCTTTCTGTGTAATTCCTCATCTAGAGTATGTCTTATATGGTGTAGCTTCCATATCTTTAGCCAAAGGCAAAAACCTAACTGATGTCTTGAAAATAAATAATTGCTGCTCTCTGGATTAACTGCATCTCATCAGGAAGTAGTCTCTGAAATACTGGTAGATATTAAATGTAAATGTTCCTGGATAGTAAATGTATATAAAGGCGTAAACCAAAGTAACTAAAATTTAGCTTCAGGGAAAAACATAGAAGCATTCACTATTTTATTGTATGGGATATGTTTGAATGTACATGACATGTTGCTTCTTTAAATTTTGACTTGTGCTTTCTCTCTCTCTCTTTTTTTTTTTTTTTTTTTTTTTTAATGTTCAGTAGTTCTGTGTTAGCCCAGATCTGAGGGAGTGAAAGCACGTGCATGCAATGCATAGTATAATGCTCCTTGAGGAAGTGTGTTGTGTATAAGAGCTATACTAGGTCATATCAAAGGCCCAGATATCTCAGTATCTTCACTCTTAATGACTGTGAACTGTTTACTAATGAGGAGTAAGATCAGGACAAGCCCATACTGACACCTGTTTCTAATACGGCATCCAATATCTGCATCTCAGTGACTTTCTGGGCAAGTTGTTGTTGCTCTGCTCAGACAGTGTAATGAAGGCTTAAAATAAACATAGATGTAATTTGAAGCCCATTTTTTTACCAGTATTGTTTAAAATGCTTTTGATATAAGGGACAATCAGCATCCTCATTTTGAACTGAATTTTTTTTTATCTGTGGCTGAAAAACAAAAAGTGTAAACGATAACTGTGTTACTAAGCACAATCTGAGGCCATTTCAAAATGAAGTTTGCATTACCATAAAAGAAGTACTGCTATTCCTTTGTCTAGAGTATACACTTTTGTTGGATGTGTCATTAGAAGTTGGGCAAACTGGGTAGAAAAATAATCTTCCCTTAAGTATATTTCAGCACAGACTGTTTCACTTTTCCACTCTTTGTTTTGCTGTATCGATACAAGTGTCCATTACTGTGAAGTACCTGACCACATCTGCAGGTAGTTTTCAAGCTTTTGAACTCTTCCAGATCTTTCCATGTATTAGTCACATTCAGATTTGCCATACTGTTTTTTATTTTTATATACTGGTGCACGACATCTTTAAAAAACCCCAAACAAACCCTTGATGTTCTTTGATGAGCTGCCACTTTGTCTTTTATTATGAAGTTTGCCTTGAAAAGAAAGGATGAAAAATATGTATTAACCCTTCCTGACACAAAGCAACAGAGTATTTCCTCTCTTATGCCTAAGTATCTAGGCCCATAAATATGCCCTTGCATCCTCCCTGCTTCCATAGGACTGAACATCAAAGTAAAGATACTCATCTCTCCTTCCAGGACTGCTTGTTTTTTAGTATTAAACACTCCAGTGTTGGTTGGAACATTTTGCATGTTTGGGAAGAAGAAGAAAAAAGTGAATTTCAGTAATCTCTGGAATCCTGGTATCTTTTCTCCTGTATGAGTATACTGGCTTCTCTAGCCATCTTTCTTCCGTGTTTCAAGGGCATACAGCTCTGTTTCCCACAACATTTTACCTTTTTACCAGTAGGAACGGCAAATCCACACCTCGATTCCAGATCTGTCTGTAAGTCAAGGTCAGGGCACTCCACTGGGCTGTGTCCTGGGAAGCCATCTCATCCTGCCAGTGCTAAGTGCAGTGACAGGAGCCACAGGGAGCCAACGCCAGTGCCTGATGTGTCCTCTACTACCTTGCAGTTGCTGAACTGCCTAATTTCAGGGCCTGTGCTAACCTGTGTGTCCCACTCTGTCACACCCCTGCCTCTCTATGGACCGGGGCCGGATTCTGCTCAGAAAGCCCAGCAACACTCTAGCTAGAATCTTTTTGTGAAGCAAACCCCTACTATGTTTTCAACTCTTAAGGCAGAGAAATGCCAGTTAAAGACATTTTACAGCCTCTGCGATGTCAAATGTGTTGCTGTGATTAAGCAAAGTATTTGTGCCAATGTATGGTATCTCATGAATCATTCAAATAGCTAATAATGGGCAATCTGTATTCTGTAGTTTGATCACAGATTTATTTTTTTGCAATTCTTAGGGATGAAACGTGAACTTTGCTGGTACAGACTGTGTCTTATCCTTGTCAATAATAAAGGAGCTAAAAAAACTTCAGACATCTCATTAATTTAAATTTCCCAGAATCAGAAAAAAAGGTGAAGCCTTTTCATTATGCGTGAAGAAAACTTAGTAAGCATCCATTTCTCATCCAGTTGAATTGTCTTTTCTGCTGAACTGCTTTTGTGCTGGATTCACCTTGGCTGCGCACCAGAAACCCACCAAAGCCGCTCTATTACTACCTGTCCTGAACTGGACAAGGGAGATTGTTACTAAGTAGTTGTATACATCCTAGGCAGCAAAATTAAAAAAATTGAAAAGCAGACAACATCTGGACAGTATTTTTTGTTGTTGGTCAGAGTTTAGTCAAAACAGGAGGAATTGTGCTGTGTGCAGTAACAGACCCCTTTCCAGTGCCCACCCCAGCCACAGAATTCCCTCCCAAGAGGTGAAGGCCTTGGGAGATGCTGCTTTGGTTTCTATACAAAATCCTTTTTATTGTCATTTACACACAAAATGCACAATTACATCAGAATAAAACAGCAAGAAGTGTTTCCACATCTCACTTTATATATCGAGAAACTGTGCTCCTTCCCAGCCAGTACAGTCAAGTTCCTGTTAAACCCAGGTTTGTTGCTTCCTCCATTTATGTCCTCAGAGCACTCTGGCTTGCGCCTCCCTGGGCAGCTGTGCTCAGGGAGAGAGGGCAGAGAATCATGATTCACTTTGACAGTGCAGTAAAACTGAAACAATTGTTCTATACACACAGAGGATACCTGATTTACTTCACGTTTTTAGGTTCGTAACTCAGGAATCTCTTAAAATTTGCTTCTGAATCTTATACGTAGATCAATTTACTTTGTTGATCAATTTGTACTTTGTGAAAGTACAGCCAAGACTGTATTGTCTGCAAATACCTGCACAATCCTTTTAATTCTTAATGCCACTATGAATTCAGAGGTTTCATATTCAATAGCATAATTTTGACTATACTCAAAGCTATGTAATCATATATTTCTGAAAGTTTCAATGTCATTTTATTATGTAAAGCAGTTTCTACAGATACCTGAATTTTAATGACTAAAATAGTAATAAAAATATATCTTTCATTAGACTTGTCTAATAATTATGGATTATACCAAAGATATATAAATCACAATTATGGGGTATCTCGCATTAGGCACAGAAGTTAAATCATGGTGTACATTTTACTCCAGTGGACTCATTCCCATTTTTAAAGCAAGTCACTCATGACAATCAGAAGATCCTACTGTGCTGTTTATAAAACTACTCCTGAGCATGTTCCTAATAGTTAGTTCCTAATTGTTCGGATCATTTTTACAGAGAAACTTCTGCACTGGATAATTATCAGTGTTTTCCCTTCAGTAGTGTAGAGAAGCAGAAAAATCATCTCATGGGCTTCCTCTTGAGTATGATCTTCTTTCAAATTGCAGCAGTTGCAACAACTATGTTAGAGTTGGTGTAGGCTCTGTATATTCTCTCAATATTGACCTTCATGCAATTGCTGGAAATTTTAGTAAATTTTAAAAATAATAAGGGACAAAAAAAATGACAAACCCAAAGCTAGAACTTGCTGGAGTCTACCTCTCAGTGACATTCATCTTGAGTTGTCAGACTTCCTTACTTGGGGTCGGGAATGTGTCTTCATGTTTCTGCTGCTGTTCTGCCAGTGATAGCATAGTCCATTGACCTTCCCCTTTTTTCTCAGCCCTTTGGATCAGAGTGAAACATGACTGGAAATTAAAAAAGTTGGATCTTTCTTTTCTCTCTGCGTTTCTGTTGTGTTAAGTATTGCCTAAGATAATTTCTTTTCCTGTTCTGTGAACTTTCTTTGTGTCAATAGTGTCTCTGAGGATACACTAATAATACTCACTTGTTTCTTAGCAGAGCAGGAAGACCCAAGTTTGAAACTCTTAGCTGATCTAAGTGTCAGTTTTTAGGTTTTATTTTGTATCATTTTATTACTGTAAAAGCATTAGGGTAAAATTTTTGGGGTTTGTCCTGTATTGGCATTTTAAATGTTGATGCAAAAGTACTGAGAGGGGAAACATCTGGCACTTTGTGAACTGACTCTTCACAGCAAGATTTTTAACCAAAAAAAATCTGCACACGCTTTTCTTCCCCTTGGAAGAAATCAGTAGGTTTTATTTGTGCAGGAGAAGTGGCCAAGTGTCCTCAGCACAAGAGTTAAGCAACCTTTAATCTTCTACTCAGGATTGCATTCTTGAGGTCAAGAGAAGTTTGCTGCAGCTATTGTTGACTAAATTTCATCACTGAGGTCACAAAAAAGGGAGATCTTTACTGGAGTGGTTGAGATCATGAGATTTATCCTGTATCCATTGTGTTCCTGAAAAATGACATGGGAAGTTTCTTATGAAAGGTAATTTGGTCCAAGAATTTAATTTTCAGCCAGATGGCCAAAGTTATTCCACCTATTAGTGAAACGATAACTGTGAAGTAACACTTCTCTGCCCATTCTACATGATGGCTCTTTTATCGCCAGTCTCCTGCAACTTGTACTACTTATTCTTTAAATTGATGATTGTATGAAGTATACTTGAATACTTGTATCAAGTATACAATGTATCAAGTATACCAGAATGCTTATAATAAGTATTTCGCTTACTTAATATATTGAGGCATGGTGGCACTGTGAGTTCCACCCCTGTTAGGAGAATCCTTATGAGTTGCACTGGGATACCCCAACAACATTAACAGCTGAAGATCATGGTGCAGAAATGAAGCTCAGAGTGGAAGTGTGGAGAAATAACAACCCTGCCCCCCCTTTCAATCTTTTCCTCAATATATCTGTGACAATTAAGGGTCTATTTAATTAACTTCTGTGTCAAACAGCCTCCAAAACTCTTATTTCATAACACACTGAAGTATCAAAGAAGTGTCTCTTGATTTATACTGTTATTCAATACATATTCACTTCTGGATTACATTAAAATGAATTTTTTAGTGTTCTGAAATGTGAGTCCAGGAGGTACAACCTTCAAGGGAGTTGACTTAATATCAAGCAGCGTAATTTCTTTTAGCTGTATAAATGGTTAAGTTGTCAGCATCCAAACCAATGTATGCAGTTATACACTTTGAGCCTGTGGGAACAGTGTGGGTGCATAAATCATCTCTCTTAGAAAAAGCAGTTTTGTAACTGGATTTTTATTTTTTACTGGAAAATGAAAACACCAGTAGTAGTAGGAAATGCCCTTCATTATAATAGTTTGGATTTTTCTTGGGCCATTAGAAAAGTTATTCTGTGTCAAAATGTTGTATCAGAGCCTTCAGCTGCTCAAAGCTATAAGAAAATGCTCAATACTTCACAGAACTTAAAGCCTTTTCTTAAAATAATTTCTTTTCACATACACACTTCATTGCTTTAATACAAAATATTTGAAAAGTAGCTTAAAATACTCAATTGTTTTGCTGGAGATCATTGAATTGTTGACAATAGTTGTTAATATATTGATTGGTAATTTTACTTGGAGGGTAATGTCATTATTCCAATTTGCTTTACTTTGTAATGGTGAAAGTTAATTTTTGATCCTGGTTTATCTTAGACTCTACTGCCTGATGTTTCGAAAATAATCCATTGAAATGTCTGAAGGTTTTCTACTTAGCTACATAAGTTTATTTCTTTCAAGTGACTGAATTAAAGAAAAATTAATTCAGGTTGCTTTTTTAGGATATCTGTGTATTTTTAAGCTCTTCTATAAATTTCATTTGTTCTAGATAAAATTAAAAAACCTGAAGTAAAAAAAAAACAACTTCTCTTGATAATTTTACTTTCATCTGGCTCTACTTTGGGGAAATTATATTAGCTTAAAAGCTGTATTTCTTTGCCAAGTAGTGATTTCCTAAAGATTTTTAATCTTAGAAGTAGATGGTATGCAACTTTGCAGTCTGTCATCTTTTTCTCAATCTGTTAATATTACAAGTTCAACTAACAATGAAGGTCACTTGTAACCAAAGGTAATGAAGGAGAAAATTAACTTCTCTTTTATTCAGAATATGCCTCTCTTGCATGTATGGTTTATAAGAAACTTACTGTATGCATTCAATCATTTTCCATTCTGATTTATGGTACATTTTTACGAAAGAAAAGGGGAAGAGGGAGAAAATGAGAAAATAAATAGTACAACTGCAGATACTACCCAGAGGATTTAGACTTATATTGTAGCTAGAGAGTTTTTTTGTACTTCCTTTTCTTTCTAGAAATATCAGTAAGACTTCAAATTCCCCTTTCCTTTAAAACTAGTCTATATTTCAATATTTTTATCTGATCTTTCAGAAGAGTTTTCTTCCTGTATATTTTTTAATTCAAAAGCTTGCCCGAATGTGTTCATGCATTTTGTAATGGTTGTACGTTCTACAATATGAGGGAGTTGAGAATCTGGTGAACCTAGATACATGCTTCAGTGGATGGCCCAGCCTTTATCCACTTGTTAATAATGAATTTGAGTAAGATGCTTTTGTAATGCATAGCACAACTACATGTTGCTTAATTATGCAGGTTTGGGTAGTTTTTCAAGCAGAGTTTTGTTGAGGAAGAGCTGGCTACATCCTAACCTGAGGGTACTAAGGGGTTACTTCTAGACCATACAAAAAGCGGTAGATGTTGTACTGTACCTTTTGAATGAAAAACTGAAGTAATATTTTTTTTCTCAGGCTGATGATTTAGTATGTTTCTAATCTCTGTAAGCTCATAAATATGATTTCTCCAGGTGCCATGTGACACAGGAGCATCTGACCTTTGCAGTGTTTGTGGTGTATGAGTCTGTGGCTGTTGTTTAAACTCCAGCTCTGTCCTTTGCCTTGGAGGTGGGGTTATGTGTATGTGTGCAGGTGCTATTTTGAAGTCAGGACAGAGAAGGGGAGAGCTCAGTTAATATTTTTGAACTCTCCTGCTATAGATGGCATGTTACTGACACCATGGTGGTTCAGCTTACCTAGGCAGTAGCCCAAAAAGCTCCTGGGGAACCTAGGGAACTTTCTGAAAGATCTAAACTTCCAAGACCCCATTTCTGGTTTTTTCTACCTGTTTTTGGTTTTTAACTGGCCATCCTCTGCATCAAACTGGTCCATTGGTTAGCAGATGGAAATAAAATTTTAAAATGTGCTACCTTTTCCGACATTCGCAGTGCTAATGCCAAGCAGAGCTGAAGAGAAATATTTCCCTGGCTTAAAATGTCTTTTAAAAAATGACTGCTTTGAAGTTTGAAGTGTTAGAACAAGTCCTTGTCACAATGGATTAGTAGGCATGGAATATATCAAGCTGTCACCAGTGCTTTATGACTTGAGAATGTCTGTGACAGTCCAGACCAGAGATCTGTCCAGCGCAGTATCTTATCTCAAATGGTGCCAGCAGCAAGCTTGGAAGGCAAAGTCGCAGACAGGGCAGGAATGCAGCTGTAGCTCCCCAGGGTATTCTCCCCAGCTCCCATGGTTTGTGGCTCAGGGACATTTTTAGTATCATTGTCATTGATTGCCTTTGGTAGGCACTGTAAATGTGTCACAAAGTGCTGCCTGGGCAAGGAAGCTTGCGTGTGTATCAGGACATAGCTGGTTACTCAGCCTGGTGTGCCCTGAAGGAAACATGCATATGTACACGGGTTGGGAGGCAGCAGGTCACTGAGCCTAGTCAGTCACTGTGGGGTCTTGCATGCCCTGGCACTGCTGTGTTTGTTGACGCTGGTGTGAAGATTCATGCTCATTGTTGAATTTTAAAGATTTTTTAAGAAAAACTAGAAGTTAAAAAAAAAGAAAAAATCATATGCATAGATGTCACAGCTTTGTTTTCAGGATTTGAATCCTGGACCTTACATACTTTATTAGATATTTTATTAGAGTTGCTTGAACTCTGAGCGCCTCCAGAATGGTTCACTGTCTTCAGTTCACACTATTGGACCCAGCAGTGGGACAAAGCACTGTTGGACACTTGGCCCTATAACTTGCTGCAAACCTAGTGAAAAGGAAAGTCCCATGGAGGCTGAGCCATAGCAGGGTGAGAGCCAGCTGGCTGACTGGAAATGCCTGCAATGTATTGGTGAATTCACATTAGCTACTGCATGTGCACTGCTTGCAAAGATAAGCAGACAAGTTCACAGCTGGCCTTCTCCTTCCTTAGCAGGGGGGGCTGTGTGAGGGGGAGGATTTGCTTCAGGCTTTTCAGTGTAAACAACAAAAACAACATCAACAGCAACATTTTATTGGTATTTATTATTTTTTTCTCTGAGATACTTGGGAACTACTGATTTTGCTTTCCTTTTTGTCAACTACATGTCTGAAGTCCATTTTGTGCTCCCTGAATTGGTGTGAAACATATTTCAAATCTAGTAGGCAATGTGAATAGGAAGATTTTGCCCTGTTTTTCTTCTTGTTGTACCTTCTCTCTTAAATATGAAGGATTTTACCCTCTTTATATGCTCTGTGCACACAGAAAGAAACTTGACCTTAGATACTTTACATATATGTGCAAAAAGAATGCTCAGAATATGACATAAATGTTACATTCAATTTTCAGGATGGGTGTAAACTGTTTACAGTGGTATAAGCACAAAATTATCAAAAATCAGAACTTAAAGATCTGAAAAGTAAAGCAGAAACAATTTGTCAAGTCTGCGTGTAGGTACAGGTGATTCCATGTTGAAAGTCTCCCTCCCAGAAGTAATGATGGAGCCAGAAATATCTTTAAAAACCAGAAAGTCTTCTCTAAATGTAGCCATTCACTTAACTGTATGTGACATTTCTTTCTTTTCAGGTCTTACTTGAATCCTAACCCTTACATTGTGCATTCTTTTCTTGTTAATCAGGGTTTTTAACATTTCACATTCTTTTGATCAAAGGGTCTTGCATGCTATGACTTATCACTTAATCATGCTCACGATATCTTACCTATACCGTAGATTATTCTATTGATTTCCACTGCCCCAGCATCTTTTGGTGCTTATTTCTGCAGTATATGAAGCATAACAGCTTAATAGATTGACAGGAAACCTTCAAGGCAGCGTTTCATACAGGGTCATTCCAGCAGTAATTTTAAAAGAAAATAAAGCTGCTTTTCTGTCATGATAAAGAGCATTCAGGAGGAGGAACAGAAAGAAGAGGGAAAGAAACAGGAAAGCAGTTGTTATTTACATGAGGAAACAAAAAAGATCAGTTGACAGGAGAGCTAGCACAAGTAGTAATTATTCACAGAGCTATAGGATTTTTCATACAGGCTTGAATGATTAAGGCCTAAGATGTGAAATGGGATTGGTGAGTGAATTTTAAAGAACAGTATCATATGTTTAAAAATACTAGGTTTGGGTGGTTGTTTGATCTGGTCTTTAAAGAAAAGGCATAATGATAATTTGTTTCCTTCCTGACATTACCCTGATTTGTGGGTGTATTTTCTCTCTTTTTATGATTAGAAGTCATTTGTTTATTTCTTTTCAACTGTCTGTAGATGACTGTCTAAAATAATGAGGATAAATGTTGTATAATGTGCAATATGTTTTATCACAATCACACATGCATATATATATATATATATATATGAAATTCTGGATGTGAGCAAGAAGTAAACTCTTTGGAACGACAAAGCCCTGGGCTTTGAGTAGTTGTATGGCTAAAACAGAATTGAAGGGTGCATATGAGAAGATCAGACAACAGAGATGTGACCACAAACCCGAGGACATGGTCAGTGACACCTCCACGAAAGTGTTTCGTATGAGCTCTGCTGGGTTTTTAAAACACGTAGCTTGCTAAAACTGTTTGCTTGATGAAAGGATCCTCCTGGCCATTTCTGTCACATAATGCCAAAACCATTTTTTAGCTAACCATATGTATTTGCAACTGTATATTGTATATTTTCAACCTTTGGTGAATGTTTGGCTGTATTTGGAAAGGCGCTGAAACACATTTAGGGCCACAGAGGCACCATTGGGATTTGAAAACGATTTGCAGCAGAGGTGGTGCTTTCTTTCCTTAACTAAGTCTTTTTGTAAATTACCCTGCATTTATCTTTGCTTTTTTTCATGTGCCAGTTCCTTCTGCAGATCTCATCTTACACTTCCCTCAAAAGAGCATGAATCAGTAAATCACAGTCCTTTACAAGTTCTCCTGTGCTCTCTGAGAGTTTGAGTCTACTGTGGGAGTAGTAACAACAGCAGGTTGCTTCATTTGCAGGCCCCTATTTGAAAAATGGCATTGTTATGCAGTGGGCAGAATTATCAATCTTCATCTGGAGCTTTCAATGTGAGTAACTTATAAAACAGAAAAATTGGTTTTGTTATTTGAGCCTCAGAGGGCTCAAGCAGTGAAAAATTATTATGTAAAATTTGGCAATACTAATGTGACTGCATTTAATGAATATCCTGATGTGCATAGTTCATGCATACTTAGCTGAAGAACCTGTGTGTGCCTTTGCACTTGGGCACACATACCTTTTGCATGTTCCATCACATGTACCAAATCTGGCAGAATAAAGGAACTAAAAATTACAGAAAGAGTGTGATCAAGTAAAGCTAAAACTTTCACACACTTCAGATTCATGAAACCACGGTATGTGAGACAGAACCGTAGAGCAGCCCAGACTGGAAAGAATCTCAAAAGATCATCTGGGATTACCTAGCACCCTGTTCCATTGCATCTTGAACACCTCCAGTGATGGGGATCCTCTCACCACGTCCCTGGAGAGGTTTTTTTGGATACCTGAATGACATCTTAGTACCAGGATATGAATAGCCTGGAGAGGAAGCATTCAAGAAGAAATGCTAAAAATTGCCTTAAGGGGGAAGTAAGAGTGATTTTTCCTTGTTCATTTTATGTGTTTAGAAGCACCTAAGTGGACCAGATATGAGTTGTCTTGTTACCTTTTGAGTACAGAAAGAATATTTATAAATCATATGCTAGACTTCACATCAGGCAGTCAAAGGGGTAACAAAAGCTGATAAAGTGCCATCACAGCAGACCGATAGGAGTCAAATGGCTGCTCGTCACTTCAAGGAGGTTATGAACTTCAAGGCTGCACTATACACATTTATTTTTTAATGCAATAACTTAAAGTGAAAAGAGGAAACTAATTGTACATGGTCTTGATTTTAGCAGGATTCCACTGAGAAAACATCCTGCTGTAGACATAAAATTAGGCTGGTTTGACTTGCTAGAATCTGTCTTTTCAGATTACATGGAGATGCTTCTGAGACACGAGAAGTGTTGCTAAGGAAAAATGCATTAAGAATTACATTCAGTGCTTCAGGGCACTGAATAGGCATTTTTTACCCTTAGAATTTACTTGCTTGTCTGCACTTTCACGAATTGCACTCAGCTCCCAGGTAGAGCTAGTGGTAGAGAAAATAGCCAGGTTTATGTAAATTCTTGATGTCCAGGTAAAGAGATGATCTTTCTGAAACATGGAGATTAGTTTTTCATCATTAAAAAGGAAAATCTGTGCTGACTCTGATATGAAAAATCTATTGTGAAAAGGAATTTGTATCTTCTATTCATAGTCTTAGTTTGGTCATAATAGCTACAAGTTTATCAGCCAGATTTCAGAACAACTCCTCTAGAGAGGAAGCCATGGGCAGTTTTTTCTAGAAATCACATTTCAGATTATGTCAGTTAGTGAAGAAAAACCTGCAGCAGGGCTTAGGTACCTTCTTGATGACTCTGTGATGCTGAAGCTCACCCAAGAGGAGAAGGCTTAAAAAAAATTATTATCTCTCAACCTTAGCAGATTTCAAGGGTCTCAAGGAGGTGAAGGGCCTCTCTGGACAGAGAACTTCTCTGTCTGGAATACATCTCTTCTTATGCCTGAAAGGCTCAATTGTGACATTTGAGATCTAATTTTGCACTGAAACTCAGTTGCTTCTTGTGTTGGATTGGGCTTCTTTTAAGAAAATGAATTGCCTTAGGCTGTCTTCCTTAAAATATGTCCCTTCCAAATGCCAGTTTTTCTTAAAGGAAAAAGAGCCTGGAACTGGCTATGTTTAGCAGATGTCTCTCCTAAGAATTTCTGCAAAACCACTTACTGCAGATCTGACCAGTTTCAACCCCAGGCTTGTGGGAGATTTGCCTAGCACTTATCTGGAGATCTGAGCTATATATTAGCTTAGCATTGCTTTTTATTGCGAAAATATAAACTCCACAGTGTTAATGAATGCAAGTAAAAATAGAGTTGTATTTAGTGTAATATCCAGAGTCAAAACATGGATAGCATGACTCTCTTGGTAATGAAGCATCTCTATAAGGTTTTGTATTAGGTAAGAAGAGTAATAGTGGTGAAACAGATTTCCAAGTGCTTCTTGGTATTGAGAGGCTATTTCTATCCCAAGTCAGCTGCAGACACCAACCATGCACCCACTGCTTACCATGCTCAGACAAGCACATTTTTCTTCCCCTGCTCTGGAGATGCAGATTGTGCCAAACAAGTGGATATTCTGGTCAACCTTTGTATTCTGTGAACTCTTTTTGGGCTGACTTCAGGAGATTCTCAGTAATGTTGTTTGTGATTGTTCTCATGAGGAGCAGAGTGTACATTCACTTTCTTAGTATGATTCATCAATTTTCGGTGTTTCTTTAAACAGTTCTAACAAACAATGTCTCTGCTTACATTGCAGGGGGATTATGTATGAATAAGCCTCGCAGCCACTATCAGCCTTGAGACAAATAGGTTGTGTCCAATGCATGGATCAGCAAGCTTTGAAAAATATAAGTGCCTAACATGAAACATCCTGCAATTCTTCTTCCCTTGAGCATCTCAGCTACTTTGGCCTCTCTTAAGAATATCTTGAGTCTCTATCCTTTGAGAAAAGCTATAAATTATTCCACTGAGAACAGTATTTATGTGGTTTGAATGTTTCCTGGTCTTCAAGCCCTGTCTGTAGACTAAGTGGTGTAGAGCTGTGTTCTGTAGCAGTGACAGCTCACAAGCAGAACCGTCAGCTTCTTCAAGAAAAGCAGTAACACCGTTAGAAGATATGTAAATTTTTTTCAAGTGACATCTTCCTCCTGTGACGGTGATACATACTGTGAGTACAGTTATCAAGAAGATATTCTTCACTGTTTAGAAATCAGACAAGATTTTTCTTATCTGTGCTTCACTGAAAAACCAGTGGAAGCTCCCCAAGATCCTTTGGGTGATTTCTTAGGGACTTTCACATTTGTAATATGAACAGGTAAAAATAAATTTCTCTGTCTTTAGAAATCTCACACACATTCAGTGGATAAAAATGCCTCTGCTGGGACCTTTCAATATCTAGTCAGAATGAATAGCAGGAAAACCTCTTCCTAGCAGAGCAAAGCCTTAGGGATTTTCTTTGCTGCCTAGCTTTGGGTGGCAAGAAGCATTTTATTGTGGTGTATACTCTGAGTTCTCTGGTTTTGCACAAGCCATTGGGGGCCCTCTCAAATACTTTCTTAAGAATCATCCCATAACACACTGAAAAAAATGCTTATGACTTTAGGCAAACATGTTAGAGTTGACCATCGAGGTCTTCCATATCTGACTTCTTTGCATTTCTAAAGAATACCTACCATGGAGGAAAATCAGTGTTCTCTGCTATATAAACACTCAACCATGGAAAGATTTTTATACAAGGTTCTGCTTATTTCAGAGGATCCCTTGGGACCCCAACTCAGAGAAGCCCATCAAGGAGTTCTGGATGGTTTCAACTTGCCTCAAATGTCATCATTGCTAGAGGCTTCTTCTGGCAAGCCTGAGTTATTTCCTCTATCAATTGCAAGTAAAAGGGGATTTTCCATCTTATCAACCAATTTTGCTAACAAGTGTGGCTTGACAGCTCCATTCAGGATGCTGATAGCCTTCATTCCAGGCTTCAGAATACAGTGCCCAAGGGAACACTCAGTCAGCTACAGCAACTGCAACTTTCAGCTGTGCTTTCTTCACTGACTCTTTTCAAGCACAGGGATTATCTTTAACCCTGTCATCAGCTGACATGTTTCTTTCCCAGGGCTCCAGTCACTGCTTTTGGCACACTGGCACACACATCAGATTTCCTGGTACTTGTGAGTCAGATTGTATCTTTCTGGCTTAAACCAAATGGGGTATAAGCACTACAGTTTAGTGCAGGCTCTCACAGACCTACAGCGATGTTTACAGAGTTCTCCATCTAGGCTAGTTTACCCTGCCTCTCAGACAGGATGTTAGGCTTAGGTGTCATAAGAAATGCCATTAAATGCCAATGCCATGCCCAGAACCCAGTTTAGCTAGTTACGAATTAGTTTGTATGTCTCCACTAAACTCCATCATGCAGGGTAGAAATTAACTTGACTCCTATATAGGTTTTGTGAGACAGAATTGTTTATTTGGTATTTATTATTAAAATGATTCAAGGAATGTTCTTTTCTTGAATGCTTGATGTGGGCATGCATCTGCAGGCCAGTGGGTACTTTGTGACTGAAAGTTTTCTCATCATGAATTGTCAAAAGTTGCTAAGTAATATGTTTTGTTTGTATTTTTTCTTTCACTTAAGAGTATTGGATAGTTGTGACTTTTCTGTTCCTTCCTGGCAGTGAATGTATTTAGTAATAGCACTTGCATGAGAAGGAAGTTGTTCAGATTTATTAGAAACTGCTGCTTTCTGAGGCCAGTGGGTTATGTATTAAGTTTAACTACCACTGTCCCTGCCTGGCTGGAGATTTCAATCACAGATACATAGCAGGGTCAGTGATTATGAAGTATTTGCCCACTGTGGAGTCCTGCATTCATGTTTTAAGCACAAGTTCATAGCCATAACACATGGGAGGTAGTACACATGGGTTGGATCTGAAAGGAAATAGTGTTCTCTCACAAGGAGGCACTCTTATCTGGAGATGAATATTCTACTTCCAGATAACTCCTCAGAAACATTGTCACTCTCCAAATTAATAGTAGTGACTTTCCTACTAAATGCAAATGCTTTGCAGATGAAAAGCATTACTTTCTCTCCTAGCAATTCTATTAATGACATTGCTTTGGGGTTCTCACACTGTATTAAATCTCTCAAACCTTCCTTTTGATGTCAGCTAAATAGTAACCATTTTTCAACTATAACCCAATTCTGAATTTCTTTCCCTGCTACCTTCACAGAAGTCTCTGGCACTAGGAGTTTTCCTAGAGGTCTGGTTTTAATTTTCTTCCCTTTTTCTTTTGCCATTTGACGCTTATCAAGGTGACTTGGCCTGGTCGTAAATTTAGGAATACTACATTCAATCTCCAAATAAACCAACTTAAATATATCTTAATCTTGATAGCATACAGTTGATCAGCAAGAGGGCAAATGGTTAAAAGTTTGTGAAGGTGTGCTCCATACGTTCAAGCACACAGGGAAAGTCATACAGGGCAATCCAGTTCTGTGTGGAAGAATGCAGTTGCCCTGAATGAGTCTGCTCTAGAGTCAGGAGCTCTGAAATCATTGTAGCAGTGCTAGGTTCAGCCTGTGTGACACCATCAGGGAATGGATCTGATAATCAGCCTAATGACGCAGCACTCTTTGGTCTCACCAGACACCAATCTGTGCAGAAGTCCCTGTCATTTGTGTAGTTAACAGCCTACATGGACATTCCCAAAGCAGTGCTCACCAAGCTGTTGAGATATACCCACAGAGAGCTTTCAAGTTAGTCCTTTGCTACCCACACAGCAAAGCAGTGCACAACTTTGTGGTCTCTAACATATGTGATGTCCCACATTAAGTTCACCAAAGTCCCTCCTTTGACTTGCTATGCAGCGTTTGCAGGGAAGTAGCACATGCAGTCTACTAGCAGTTAATTCATAAAGTGAGTAGGGGACAGGTGCGAAAAGTACAGGGTTGCAATACTTTAAAGACTATGCTGAAATTCATAGGATTTGTCTCATATCTCTTTGATCTTTAATTTCCTTTTTACTGTGTAATTTCACAGTATTGTGCTCAAAATGAGTTCTGATAGGGGCATGAAAAATCAGAATGAAGAACTAAGCATATTGTGTCGTACCAAAAGGCACACGTAACTTACTTTAGGCAGCCTGAGTGTTGCTCTCATTTGCATTGAAACCTCTTTCTGTAATTCTAATGATGTGAAGAAACATTAGAAGATGTATTTACATGTAGTTTATACCCAGAGAAGTATAAAGGGGTGAAGGCAGCTGTCATGAATATAATTAGGACTTTCAGTGGAGTAACGTTTTAAGCTCTAATGAGCAGAAGGCTTCATTGACCAATGTAGAGCACTGGTACCAACTTACTAAATTCTCCCACCCTAAAGATGAGTTGGGAGGTTAAGCTATCTGCTCCAGAAGGTTGACAGTAGCAGTGTTAAGAAAAGCCTTTCTTCTGTTTTCAAGCCTTCTGCTTGCATGTTTCCTGCCAGGATTTTGGAAGCAGATAAGGCAGGTGCTGGGGCTGAAAGAAGGCCACTGCTGCAGGCCAGTAACTGCTTGGGCAAAGATGTGAGAGGTGATGGCAGGAAGGATGGAGAAGGAGCAGCAGTAAGGAGGGGATAAGTAGAAGAAGCCAAGAAGAAGAGGCTTGAAGACTGTGGTTAAGAGGAATTAACAATAAATTTTAGCACACTGCTGTTGTTCAATATTGGGTTTGTTGCTTTAATATTGAAAAATGGATAAATACAAGATTCAGCAGTCCCAGGAAAAGTAGTTTGCTATAGCCCATTGAGATTTATACTAAGTTGACTTTATAGCATCCTTACAGTTTCAGGAGCTCCTACGAATTGATGGAAACATTGCTCTTGTTAATCATTATACTTTTTCACCCTACCAGAGCACTGAAAAATGAACTTAGTGTGACTCTGGAGCAAATATGTTTCTTCATACCCAGACCTGACAGCCAAATGGGTCATGTGTAGGCTGGCACTGACTGTGCAGGTTCCTGTTTCTATTCCTGAGCACCAGCTGGGGAAGAAGCACACTTTTCTCTCTTCTGAGGACAGCAGCACTGAATATTGGCAAACATTACTGTGTGATTCAGGAGCAAAATATTATGGCCTTTCAAAACTCAAGTCATTTTTTTCATTCTGAAAAGACTGGCTTTGAGGGCTGTTTCATGACAAGATGCTCACAATGTCCCCAACAATCCTTGCAATGGGATTGTTGCTTGGTTTCTGTTAATAATCACCTTCCCAGTCAAAGTAAGTGAAGAAAGGGGCTAGTGCATATATTATAAAGCTTACACACCTGGTGATGCATAATTTGCAATTATTTTCCAACCAGCTCATAGCTGTACAACTGAGTGAGCTAAGAGATGAAAAATTAATGGGGGACTGAGAAGAAGTGGGATTTGTTAGCGGTGCTGAGAAGCCTGAGACCTAGTGAGAACCTTGCTATTATCCTGCTGTTGGCATTTCTTGGGACTTACTAGCTTGAATGCTGGAAGTGTCACTAGCGAGGGAGTCTGTGCACTGCCTGGAGGGTCCACGTTTCATTTAATTTTCTGACTAACTGGTTCTCTGAGGAACTTGAAGTTCTTACATTTTTTGATTTGTGATGAAACAGGAGATGTAAATTTTTGTTTTCCTTACTCATCCTCTCTGTTGGAAGGCAGAAGCCCTTCTAGTCACATGTTGGTTCAGGCCCAGATTTTTGGGATTGTATACCCAGGCCTCCTGGGGTATAAAGTGAAAACTTTATACTGCACTAGTAAATTCAGTAGCTGCATCTGCTGGTTTTTCTGGACGTTCAGTATTTTAATCACTAAGCTTTCCAGAACTGCCAGTCAGAAATCCACAAGGGAAAGCTTGAAAAGCAGCAAATGTAAGAATGATGATAATGATGATGATGATGATGATGATGATGATGATGTAACGTTTCATTGCTCTTACCTATTCATTTTGTTATCTTGTGACTGAATCCCAGAGTGCATGCGCATCAAGTTTTTGACCATGTTTCCCTAGCCAACAGCACTAGGAATGTTTTTAAAGGTATTTCAGATTCTCACAGGGACAACATCCACAATTGTGGTAGAAGCAGAATAGCAGGTGCCTTGAGAACCTGTGTGAAATTGGGAGAATTGCCAATGCTATCTATTGCCCTCGAAGTCTGGCCTTAATGAAACTGATACGATTCTTTGCACAAAGATTTCATTGTATTTATTGGTGCGTTGGGACTTTTTGCAGCCAAAAGCATATGCTTCTTTTTGGTAGTGTCACAATACCCATAGATACATCGATACTTCCCTCTCCTGTGTAAACTAGCTAGTGGACAATTGTTTCCTTTTTGTCTTAAAAATCTGCACTTTCCAAAGGTACACCTCACAGACCCCCACATACTGCAAGCAAGAGCATTTCCCCAGGATTCTCTTCTTGTTGTGCCATACCTGCATGTCTCCTTTCTTACCAGACATGACAATTTAACGCCTTCTCATCGCTGACACAATGTGGTTTTGAGCCTATGACAACAGAGTGGGAGTCAAGCCTCCCGGATTATAGCAGCCTAGAGAAATTCAAACAGCTGTGTAGCTGCTCTGCCTGGGGTCAGAGCACAGCAAATGGGAGATGGCTCAGTCTGTAAACTGTAACCTTATTCAGCTGAGCTGAGCCCTTCAGTAGAGGCACAGGAGTCTGCATGCAGCCATGAGCTCAAAGCCCCAAGTTTGTCCTGCCAGCCCTGTCACTGGTGCAGTCTGGCCTGCAGATCCCTGCTGTGTCTTTGGTGTTTGCCTGTCCCCAGCTGCTAAAGGGAGATTTCCTTCCTTCTTTATAAAGGGATAGAAATGTTCACTCTAATTTTAGATGTGGTAGAACACACATACGCATGCGTGCATACATATAGATGCAATACATGTACATACATATACGTACTCATAAACTCTCTACTGCTCCAGGATTTGTTTTGGTCAAGGACTGAAAGTCATAACTTCAGGTCTGGGGATTTTATTTTTGGATTTCTGAAGTAACCATAAATCCTTCCTGATTTTGAACTTTTATTTCCTAGGCCCTAAATCACCTTCCATTTATCTTGAGATTTCATGCATTGTGTGATGAGGAGTGTTCTGAATTTCCAAACAGCTTCCATAAATTATTTAGAACTGAAAATGCCACGTTAAAAAAAAAAGTAAAAGTAAATAAACTGAGCATCTTTGCTGGTGATGGAGCCCTGAGAACAAAAGCAGAGGGGCTTGTGCTCCCTCTTTTGACCATGGCCTGGTCAGAACACCCTGAAGCTCAGACAGCAAGATCTTTGGCACGACAGAATGTGGAGAGGATACATATGTCAAGAGACTTTTCATACTTCAGAAATGCAGCTGATTTTGCAGCCACAGTCTGAAGTTAGGGAGAGAAAAGAAAACAGCTATCTTGCAAAGAGTTTGCAAGCCTTTGGATTGCTCTGCCTAAGGAGTAGTCAAAGTGTATGAATGTTTAGGTCAGCAAATCCAGATAGGTACATATTAATGGGATTCTACCAGTTGCAGTGGGAGTCTACAAAACACAAGCTCAAATTAGCAGAAATGTCAGAGTCTTTTGTCTTACATCTGCTCTCCTTCCCATCTTGCTTTTTGAACTCTGTTTTGTTGAATCTCACAATTCTTTAAAGCTGTGGCATTTGGTGAAAGAAAGGCTCACACATTCACACTTCAGATATTTTAAGTCCTCTTAAAACTCAAAAAAGTAAGTTGCACTCTAGAGTGGAGGGAAGCGAGGACTGCCAAGTGCTGTATTATCTCAGCTGCTTGATCTGGGAATGCTCCCTCCACTCTGGCAGAGGTGGTGAAGGTCCTGTGGCTTTGTGGTGAACACTGACACAAGTTGCCCAGAGAGGTTGCGGAGCCTCCATCCCTGGAGATATTCAAGATATGTGCATATGGTCCTAGGAACTGGCTCTAGCTGACCTTGCTTGAGCAGGGGTTGGATCAGATGATTTCTAGAGCTCCCGTCCTACCTCAGCGCTTCTGTCAGTCTTTGATAAAAGTGGCTTTTCACATCTTGGAATTAGTGACTTAATTCAAGTCTTCCTGGCTTGAAATGGCACTCGACAGACTTGTCACTGGAGTGATGACAGTGTGTGGGCCCAGAAGTGCTGACACACAGCAGCAGGTCTTAAGCTGCACTTGGCAGTGTCCAGCAACATTGTTCATGCACCTGCTTACGGCCAAGGTGTGTCTAGTGGTGGTACTGCTCACAGTCCTGCGTCATGCTGCCATCTCCTGGGATGGCCACTCCATAACTCCTGCCTCAAGCTACCTGGAACCTCCTGGTCACTCTCATGTCCTTCCTCATCTTCACTAAACCACGGCGTGCCTCAGTGAGATCAGCAGTGCCTCAGTGAGATCAGCAGTCGTCCAGAGGATGCTACCACACCATGGGAGGTGTTTCAGGGTTTGCTGTTTCGGAAGGTCAGTGGCAGGGAAGGCATTTGTGAGTTGGTTAAAATGTGAGGTTTAGAAATCTCTGCATTGTGTTCCATGACGTTCCCCAGGACAATGCCTGTATGGCCTTGGCAGCCTGGAAGGATTGCTCTTGTTGGATCCCTTCTCTGGAACAGCCTGACAAACCTGTGCAGGACCAGCGTTCCATAGGAAGAGCGCAGCAGCGCAGTTAACTGAACCAGTTAAGCTTTTCTGATCCTAGGCTTGCACCAAGTGGTGCTGCATGTTTGATATTCATACCACAAGGGATGTAACAGAGCCCCATGCCCAGCTAAACTCCTGTGTGCACCCTAAATTCCTCAAGGCTGCAAGGTACATGTAGATGTATCTCCTATCCATAAATTCTGGTTTATATGCACTGCTGTATCTGGAAACTTTATGTAACCAGGAAACCCTTGAACTGTGGTCATTAAACTTCTTCAAAAATATGGCTAGATGTAAATAACATACACTTATAAACAAATTAATGTGCTGCTTTTGGGGTTTTAGAACAACATTTAGTTTCTTGTGATGTTGTTGAAATGACCATAATATGCTGAACTTCAGAGGAATTCCTTCAACTATGCTACTAGTTTTGGGAGAAATTTCAGGGGGCTTTGATAATGACTGCCTATACTTTCTTCACTGGGCTGCCATGGAATTCTGTAAGTTTTCTCTTATGGAATAGAAGTGACCTCCTTTAGTGTTATACTGCATATAGAATAACTGCTTGTTTTCTCACTAGAGTTTTTTGCAGTTAGAAGTGAGTTGCTGGTACATTAAAAAAATCTCCTCTCTGTGGAGAGAGATTAAATGTGGACCTATACTTGTATATAGATCTTTGTGGCCTGTTGTAGTCAGGTTAATGTAATTTGCTTGGAATGTTTTTTGCAAAAACTTTTCCTTGAAAGTTACAAAATGTAGCAAGTTCATTCACTCTCCACGGAGTTTTCCTGTTTCCCAATTTATCAGGGAAAGTCTTAACTGCCAGGTACTGCTGTGGCTTAAAAAATATCCCAGCTCTAGATGAATCTGGATTCTGAACTGAGGTCTCTGGAACTCCTTCCTTATGGAAGTCATGAACTTCCAGAGTTTAATGATAAAAGAAGCAGCTTCTCCAATATCCAAAGAGATGTTAAACTAGTCTTGGGGTGAATAAGTTTCCAGGACTGGAAGGCTTCATTGGCACAAATAAAGGGTTGAGGGGCCACAAGGTGGCACTGTAGGAATTAACTTTACAATGTTTAATTCATTTTCTGAGTTAATAGGGGTTTTTTGTGGTGATCTTAATAGGCCCACAGAGAGTATTCTTGCTTCCACATCTATGTTTTCAGGAATTTGTAAGGGCATATTTACTGTAATATTAATAGGCATCAACCACAGCAGTGTGGTTTAGCTGATCACAGGCTCTTCAATTTTCACTGTGAAAAAAAAGAACAAACACAATACAAACACTAACCCCTTTGCCACACCCTGATTACAAAATGTGACAATATAGAGACTGAGGAGCATCTGTGGTGTTGACTAACTTACTGACTTGCCAAGATGGGCTTGATCTGTGTCATCCATCTCCTGTTCCTCTCTTGGTTGCTTTTCCCTATGTGTAAAATGTATGATCATTGGGCCAGTGGCATTACTTGCATTCTACTTTGCGTGCTGCCTCACAGGGCTATCCAGTATGTGATCAGATTTCTAGCATCTATTAAAATATACATCAGTTTCAAGTTAAAAGCCACGCTTTTAGCTATTGCCAGTCTCAAGAGGTTCATCTCAATATCTTTATCTCAATATCTTCCAATTGTGATAGCCACTTAAAAATATGTAAATTGAAATCAAACTTACTTTATTGCTAACTTGGGTCTGGTGATTTCACATCTCATTGGTTAGAAATGTAGTGGAACAAGATGTTCTATTGAATTTACAGAAGATTTTCTGAAGTGCTTCTCATACCTTCATTGCTCTTTCATTTTCATAGGCGTGAAAACATTTATAAACACACATCTGGTCACTGTTTGCCTCATTAGATGTCATAAAATATACCATGCGCATACAGCATTTGGGCTGAGGAGCTGTACGGTATTTTTTTTCAATGTGTTCACAGATGCTGCTCCAATTATTAGAACTTGGAATCCTGTCATCAGCCCTAAGCACTCAAAAGCCATGAACTGCTCTTCACAGCCAAGGCATTATCTCACAAAATACAATATGCTTATTTCTACTTATAGTCTCAAACATAAATGTTACCACTGTGTTTTTTGAGTCTGATTTCTTAGGACACAAATTATACTTAGATGGTTGGTTCAGACCTTCTTTTCACACTTTTATGATCTATAAGCATTTTTATTGAAAAACTTTAAAATACTCACATGATCAATTATCCAAGAGCTGTAACTTTAGCAGAAGAAAATATGTGATACAAAAATAACTGCTAGAAGCACGTTCAAAATTTTTTCACACAACTGCCATGGCAGTGAAGTGTGAAGCTGTGAGTTTCTCTGAATCTTTTCAACAAGATTATTTAGCTATGAATGAGTGCCTTCATACAATTAGAGGATACTTTATTTACCTGTAGATTTTTAGTCCCAGAACTTCCTGCACTGCCTGCCAATCATGGTATCAAACAATGTTGTTATCACAATGGCTAAAAGCAACGCCTCTTGTCATGTGGTGCCAATGCCTGCCGGGGAAAGTTACTACTGGGAAAGATCAGGGTCCAGCTACTAACCTAAACTAAAAATTTTCGTCTTACTTTTAGTTTGTGGTTCCATCGTATGTCAATGAGTCCATGACAGATAATTGTATCAGTCAAGTTTTATATGATTTTCAAATAAAAGCTTGCATATAAATGATGTATGGTACCAGCCAAGGAAGTCTGAAAGCTGACCACTGATCCAGAAGGATAGGAGCCATCTGGTCTTCACTGCTCTTCCTTAAAATATCTCTAGTTTGCACAATACTTTATAATCTGGAAAGAGAGAAATTATCTAAGGAGCTGCTGAAACCTCCCAATTCAATGCTAGTGCATTGCTTAACCAATTCTCTGTCAGAGCCACCATATGAAAAATCTCCAAGACTCTCAGAAACATTTCTCAGCTATGGTATTCCCATAGTCAAAACTTGTAGGTGTCGCTATGTCTTTTCATCTCCATCTTTAAATCCACCAGCATGCTGAGATTGTCTCACAGCTGGAAAGAAGTGGAGGAACTTGTGTCAAGAAATAATCTTGGCTCCTGGGAAACTGTAAAGCTTAGCCCATGTTGCATCTCTGAGAAGCTATTTTGCTCTCAGGTGGCCGCAGTCCTGAGGATGCCTTGTGCTCAATGTCCTGTGACAGTGAAGCAGCAGTTTTGAAGGTGGTAGTGGTTCCAAATTGGTGTATAAGCACCTTCTGTGTTCCTTTTAGTTTTATGATCTGGGCCTCAATTCCTAGGAAATAATTTGTCCTGCAGACGTTAGCTCAGTGACACATGCTGGGAAGGCTTGGCTTAGCTCTGCTTTATAAGGAGAATATGGGTTTGGCAGTGATTCATAGCTGAATAGTTGCAAGCCTTTATTCTCAACGTACTTTGAAATGTGACAGCAGCAGTACTAGAAAAAAAAGAAAACCTGTATTTCTGGTTTTCAATTTTTTTTTCAATTTTATTTTACTATTTCTAAATACGTGAAAATGAAGCCTGGGTGAACATATGTATATTTATTAAAACACTTAACTAGGGAATTCCTACTGAAATGAATCATCTTGTCTCTGGGCAGGGGGAATTGTATAACTAGGTAATCTTGAAGGTCCCTTTCAACTGAAACTATTCTATGATTCTATATTATCAATACTTGAAAGTGTCTTGGACAGTATCATGTTGAGTATAGAACAAAAATACATATTCAGAAGTTGCTTTTCTTATTTACCCAACAAATTTTGGAAGTATTCCAATTATTTACACTTCATGCTGTTAATAACTGTCTAATTTTACTGTTGGTTGTACTAACCGCCCAGTTAAATTAATATGTCTTAAATGGTAATCACAGCAATGATCAGTGTAAAACAGTTTTGGCCATATTATGTTTACTTTTTGATACTACCTGAAGCAGGTACAAATTTCATGTGCGTTCATTTCAATCTGCAGGTTCTGCTCCACAAGAAGACACCTGATTATTAAATAATAAAACTCAAAAAGTAATAATGGTAGACTTAATTTTCAGAGTTTTTAAAAATCCTAAATAAAATTTCAGCAATCAGAACTTCTCAAAAAATGAGAGTGCCAGAGTAGAAAGATTGTCAGTACAAAGGGCTGAATTCCCATTTTACCCTGGTTTGGGCTCGCAGGTATGGTAGGGGGTGGGCAACAAGAGAAGCATATTATTGTGGATTAATGAATCAGTGCCAATCAGCTGAGCTGCACAAAGTACCCCGTGCACAACTCTTAATAAAGCAGTTGGACAGAGGTCCAAGCTAATGCATTTTGTCCCCCTTTTGGAGTGGGTGGTGTACACCCAGAAGGCGTAGAGCTGTGACTGTGTGGTGGGGAGGCACGGCACCTCCGTGGGCACAGCTGGTGGGCAGTGGGAGTGAATATCCCTCATGCTGAGGAGGCACCCAGGCCTTGTACCTGTGATTGCACTGGAGGGACTCTGGCCTGGAGCATTCCTAGTTATCAGTGAAAGGAAAAGGTAATGAATATGAGAAGTTTGCTGATGATAATTCCATGGATCTCAGCTTTTTCTAAATATAAGTAAAGACCAGTAGTGTAAATGGCATGGATTCATTTCACAGGAACAAAGGCTTTTAAAAATAAATATTTACAGTTACTTCTTGAAAGCCTGTATTGCATAGCTGAGCAAGAAGTATCACCCTGATTTTTTTTTTTTTTGTAGACAGAATAAAGCCTACTGATGCCTCTGTTGACATACAGAGGTAGATACTGTCAGCTCTTATCTGAAATGCTCAGTGATATAAAGATTTCTTTGTGTTAGTCTACAATGTGAAAGGAAAATGATCAAATATAAGCCCAAGTCTCATTCCTCAGTGATAGATTTCCTCTGCTTTGTTCATAGCAAATTAAAAAGATGTTTGAAATCAGGAAGGTTTGAGATTTGATTTGGAAGAAGTAGAACTTTAGGCTATAAATAATAATTTCAATTGATCTATAGTAGTTATCTGCTCATGGTACATTGCTTCAAAAGATGAAAACTGAAGTGTAGGTTAGAAAAAGCTCCATGTTGCAATAAATAAGCCAGTCACTTTTTGATGAGACAAAATTTCTCTTAGTCAGGAACTTCTGCAGATGCCCTAAATGACCTTGCTGAGATATCTCTCTGTAACCTGTTCTACTGCCACTATACAGCACCTGGGCTCCTTTCTGGGGACAGGTGCTGGCTCAAACGTCAGCTCAAATGTGGAGTGCTCCTGACCAAAGGACTCGGAGTTGGACCTGTGGGGGTGCTAATTTCTGCCAGTTCCTGCCTTAGGCCAGAACATATGTTTCTATACTGTGTTTAAGTAAAGCAGGTGATGCTTTTCAGGATCTTGACATCAATATTTAAACTGAAGTGTAGCAGTTCCATCCCTGTGCTTCAAGGAGACTGTTTCCTGCTGTCTTTGTTTTAGGCATTTCTGCCCTGGCCTCTCTGCCAGAGGTTTCTGTATCCTAGAAGGATGAAGCAAGGTTTGCTTCTCACTTGGGCACACTGTAGCTTAAAACAAAAACAAACCGAAGGGAAATCAGGGAAAAAAACTGCGAAATTGAGAGATTTCTTAAAACAATAGGAAGCTTTGTCCAGAAAGACTGAGAAGTTCCCATTCAAGGAAACGTGGTCATGGTTGACTCCAAACTTTTCCCTTCAAAAGTACTTACCGAAGCGAGTAGAGAAGTCAAAACACCTATCTTATATCACATACTTACATCATTTCAAAAAAGCTCTCTCGTCTGACAATGTTGTTATTCATATTTTTTTTAGCTTTAAGTAGTCCTGCAAGGAGCAGGGAGTTGGAATAGATGATCCTTATGGGTCACTTCCAGCTTGAGATGTTCCATGATTCTATATGTAACAGGAAACCTAATGAATTTACGGCTGGAAAGGAACTGCTAAACAAAGAGAGGAAGGTAGTTTCTCTTTCACAAAGCTCTCTGGCTGCAAACTGCTGGAAGCCAGAAGGATACAAGCAGAGATACCGCTGTATATTCCATCTCTCCTTTACTCCTCCAAGCTCTTGCACAGTGTGCCCAAACACACCCACAGGTGGGGACACTTGTAGATGCTATACATACTGAGCAGTTTCAGTAGGGTTCTTGTTTCTGTTTTTCACATGTGTAACACAGCCACAGACGCTCATTTCCCTACAAGCTCCTCTGCCTGACATCAATGTCAATGTTTTAATTGTACAAATAGTAATAAAATGGGTAAGGTTTTGCAAGGTGGCTTCCTAAACTCATGGCACATTCATAGTCAAAGTTTGAGGTGGAAAGCCTTGAAATGGTATCTAAACTGAAAATGAATGAGATTCCTACTTTAAACAGTTAAATTATTGCAAAATTTCCTGAAGATTTTATTTGAGTTATGATCAAAAAACTCTAATTGTTTCTCAGAAATAGCACTGCATTTGTGATTTCTCATTAGCACTGTGCCTGTGGTGAATGGTACAGAGTGATGCTGTTTCTCTCTTCTAATGTGAGACAGAAAGTCTTAATACTTTGTATTTCTCAATAAAGAAAAGACTGTGGGTTGGTTTTCCTATTGAAAGAATTTGTACTCACTGGAATGACACAAAGGATCACAATCTGTTAATGTATTCCCACCATTTACTGAACATCTTATTAGTGAAAGTCTCTGGGCATTTGCAGTCTTACTTTACCATAAGAAAAGAGATGGAGCAATCAAGATATTTCTAAAAAGTCTCATAGGAGATCATCTTCCAGGAAGCTAATGGAGGGCCATTTTGTGAGCAATTTGCCATTGGCAGAACTTTCAACCCTGAAAAACTGATTCACAGTAGTAGAAGCTCTTTTTTATTATCTTCACTGGGACTGTTGGGTTCCATCAGGGTTTGTGTAACTTTCACCCCTTGCAAACCAAAGAGAAAGCAAATAGGAATTTACAAAGGTAAGAGTCTAGTCACTCCAAACCTGTTGCCACATCAGCATCATCTGAGCATCATGTGCATGCATTGGGACACAGGAGATAGAGGAAAAGGTCGTTAGGTCATTCTAAGGGCCTGAGCTTACCCTTTTTCAGGTAAATTGCTGCCAGAGACTTTGAAAGTTTTGGATTAATAAGGTCTAGAAGTAATTTTTAACAGCATCAGTTTTAAGCAATGAGGCCAGCTCTGAGACAATACCATTTGCAGCCCCTATACCACCCTTTCCCTGTGTTGGAACAAAATGTTTCAAACTTCGTTGCTGTAGCTGGCATCTTAGGGCTATATTATAGAATCACAAAATCACACAACAACTAGGACACAGGATACAAATCGTAATAGAGTAATGTGGCAACTTTTTTCTTTTCTTAATATTTTCTTAATATTTTTTCTTAATATTGGTGGTCCCAATGTAGAATTTAGCATGCAAAATCTTCATTATTAAGAAGTTAGATTTTGCAAATTTAGAACATTCTGGTGTACCTGTGTTGTAAGATTATATTGTAATCATCAAACTCTCTTTCATTCCCAAGACATTGACATCTTACTTTATTTTCAATTTAAAATGTAAATATTTTTCCACCACTCACACAGCCATAAGCACACAGATTGATGTATTTGTATACTAGTTGTCTAGGCCAAATGGAATTACAATAGAAGAAGAGCATACACGTGGATCTGAATATTCCATCCCAGTTGGCAGGGAAGAGGAGTAGTTCTTAAAATCTGATTGTCATGTGAGTCGATTCAGGTTTTCCAAAGTACATAGAAAGCAGTATTTTTTCTGTTAATGACATGGAGATAAAGATTTGAATTGAGAAATTGGCCCATAACAGGCAACTGAGAAGGAAGAACAGCAAACAAAAGTGAGAAAGGAGAAAGTTAGAGAGTAGCTCAAAACTCTACAGCTTCAGGAGCTGGTGTGCAGTGTTTACTCTTGGTTGATCATTTTAAAGAGCAGGATCCTGTTGGCACTTGTTCCAGTATATTTGCTTTAATCTTCAAAGTTCTGAGTTAAGAAGGAGGTGTGGCAGGATAAAAGAATTTGAATTAGAAACTCTTTAGAAGACTGTTAAAGAGGTTTACAAGATATATTTGAATTTCCCTACCCTAGAACTCTCTCTTTGAGTGTCTTCCTTTCTTTTCTATCACAGTCTGTCTTAGAAGCTATTCTGTTAATTAGGTAAAATGTTAACCTTTTTAATGCTGTACTGCTCTTGTTCTTACAGGTCATTACTCTTTCCATATCACTTAATTTACATTATTTTTTTTTTTAATATTGATTCTTGCAAATATGTAATAGTCCTTTCCCCACATAACATCAAGTTTAGAAGGCTTGTCTTAGGTCAAACTGTTCTCATTGTTCTTTTACATCTGACTCCAGTGGAGTTGTCTCTCACTTTTAAGGAGCTCATTCTCCAGGGATCATGGTCTCTCAGGGACAAGCCACCTGGATGTATTCAGAAAACAAACTCAATAGGTAAACACTATAGTAGCCAAATATTTCCCCCTTGAGAGCTGGCATCTTCCTGTGCATCTGCACTGTTCTGCCCACAGCAGGTGTGTTTGTGTGTTTGCAGGTTTTATGTCCTACAACAACCTTTGTGATTTTGTGATGTTGGCAGCCAAAAAGTCAAAAGGAGATTCAGAAGTATGAGGCCTCTGAAGTATCTCAAAAAACAAAACAACATCTGTGCTCTTTTCTATACTTTCCAGGGATGTGAAGAGCTGGCAGATGTGCATGAATTGTTAGGCAGCTGTAGAAGCTTCTAGATCAAGTGCTGTCCGTGAAAAGTACAGTTGGGGTGGAGGGTTTCACTCAAACGACAGGATGACTGATTTAAAAATAAAATTACATACAAATGTACAAATGTAACTCTGTGAAATTTAGATTGTGATTACTTACTTCCACAAGACAAATTGCTTTACAGAAAGCCCTTCCCTTGTAGTTTTATGCTGTATTTAAATGTTTCATCTGTTTTTATGAGAGATAATGAGCAAATACTATGTGTTTGAATACTGTACCTTTGAAAAATCACAGTCAAAATTAGTAAGTTTTATAATATGTATTTCAGAAAGGACAGAAGGAATTAACGTATTTTCCAGAATGCACATTAATTTCTGGTGAGAAATGCTTCATACAGAGTGATTAGTCCTATTTTTATATCCCCCACAATTCATCATGATTAAAATCACTGCCACATGCCGGATGTATTCAAAGCATAGCAGCTTTTTTTTTTACAAAGCTGTCCACAAAGCACTGTACAACTTTGATTGACTCTAATAGATTAATGAGTCTTTCAGATAATTCTTTCCATTGCTTTGGAAGACATTTCAGCATTCCATTGCTTCACTTTATTCAAAATCTTAAGGATTTTTAACAATATATGACAGATAACAATGCTACCATTTAGTAGTTCTTCTAAAGATGTATAGACCTTCTTTGTGTGACCCCATAAGAATGAAATCAGAGCAAGTGTTTAGCATAACACCTACAAGAAATGGGAATGCATGGGAAGTGCATGTTGTCATTTGTGGGGTGTGTTAGAGCAATACTGTGAGAAGCTTTTGCAGAGCAAGGAGCAGCTGGGGTGCAGCAGGGTTCTGGACATCAGGCTGGACATCTGCTGCTACCATCTTAATAGCAGCTGGTCAGCTGAGAACACCTGATAAAATCATTTCTTGTCACAGAACCAAAACGTTTTACAGAATGTGTATAGAACTGAATGTATGTACTTCCAGAATATATGTACTTCTATCTTGAATAAAAATACTATTTTACTAATAGGGAAGTGTTGCATTCAATTTTGATTTTGCTCTTAAATTTAGTGTCTTTTTTACTACAGTTATTGTCTTGGGTGATGAGACTATTTCATCCAAATTTGTATCATTTAATTATTTTCCAACTTGAGTTCAAAATTCTCTGTTTGGAATTGTTTCAGTCTCTTTCTCCAAGCTTCAGAGTATATGATCATTCATTTGGGCATTCATACTTCTTAACCTCCTTTTGCTGTCTGTAGTTGCAGGATGAAGTTGCCTCCTTACTTAGCTTGTGCTGACCCAAATACGGTCTGAGTTAAAGACTCCAAAACTTTTCATATCAGACTGTTTTTCAGGTTGACAGCAATACACAGTAATTTTCCTTACCTACTTAAATTTTTAATATTTAATAAATCATATTGAAATGCTAAAAATAGTTCAGAATCTTAATGGCCATTTGAAGGCAGAAAGACCACTGGGAGAGACATTTCACTTAGGGCCATCTGACTTTCATAAAATGTTAATCACATGGGGTAAGACTCAGCTTGCATCTATGTATTACAACTCTGCATCTGACTGTCTAGCTTGGATCTGAATTTTAGATGTCTAGTGGAGAAAGCCTCCTAAAATAAGCACCTGCCTTCCATGTCAAATGAATGGAAATCTCTAAAGTGCTCCAGAGGGAGAACCTGTCTTCTTGAATTCAAGCATCTAAGTAGGTATTTATCTCTCAGCTCAGTGGTGAAATTGAAAAGGTAAATTTTGCTTTAGTAACTCAATAGGTAAGCTCTCACCAGATGTAAAAGTGAAACTAGCAAGCAAAGACCTGCTTATGCAACAGTGGCATTGGCATGTATAGAAGAGAAAGTATGATTTAATCTGTTCATAATCCCAGCTAAAAACACTACCAAGGTCATTTTATCTGACACCTTTTCCAGCACAGTTCAAAAATGGTTATTTGTGAAAACTTGCTTTAGCTGGAAACTAGATAAACTGGAAAACACATTGCCTCATTTTAAAGGTTCCTTTAAAGGGTATATTTTTTAAAACATTGCTTATAACAGCTGAACTATGGGCTAGTTCAGCAGCAATACCTATGCACATGACCTTCGCCTTAAAGATGTGGAAGGTTTTTTGTAGTTGTCCAAATGCAACACTGTCAGCAATCAAAGTTTCTGACTGACAGAAAAGATTCTTATTTGTGTTATAAGCTTGTAATTTAAAAAGTAAGCTTTCGGTAATATTTTCCAATAAGAGAGATGAGAGTCCATCCTCAACGACTAACAAGGAAAAATGTATATAAACTTTTAAAATAAAAATACGAATCTCAGTAGAACTTCATATCATGGCAGTATGAGGAAAATCTTTTTTTTCCAAAGGGTGTGGACAACATGGCTTCCTAACACAGTTTTTTGAATAGATTTTAGTTTGACATGGGCTAGCATTATTGACTTCAGTCTGAAGTGATCTGGAAAAGGTTGAGTCCAAAGAACAAACTTGAGTTTTAAAATAAATCATAGAAGAATACACACAATCAGAATTTGACTGATGTGTTCCTGTTTCTTTGCACAGGTTTTGATATACAAGTTTGCTACAGTAGTTCTTAATTTTTAAAAAGGCTGTCATTATATAGAAGTCTATGAACAAAACAGAAGATGAAAGGAAGTGTTGTGGCCAGTGCTACACCAGCAAAGCCCAGTGTGAAGGACAGACACCCTCCCTGGCCATGGCCAGCTGGCTGCTCGGCACTGTAGACTGCCTAAACTACTTGGGTAATTTCCTGGGAATAAGGCAAGGGTTGATTGGTTCAGGACTGGGAGCTTGTTTCTGTCTCTTCCTTAATGCCTTCAGTTGGAAAGGCAAAAGTACCTGACTGAGTTGCATATATCAGCGGAGGCTGATATGGGCCAGAAATGTGCTGCTGTCGAGTGCCTGTCCGGAAGATTCACAGCTCAGAAAGGACGGGGCAGAAACATCCGCTCCCAGCCGAGTGCATCCCTTTCCCCTCTTGCCTCTTCCCCACACTGTCAGGGGTACCTGTGTTGGTCAGCGGTGTCAAGGCCAGCAAGTTCATGGGCACATGGACCACAGTATTACAAAAAATACTCCAAGGAATTCATGTTGTTTTTATTATTCCCGCTTTGCTCAAGGATGTTGTCCATAGTGTAATTTCATGTTGCTTTCATGTAGGAAGTAGCAAACTTTTATTCTATTTACAAAATGAAATCAGCATTCCCTTTACTTCAGTAATTCTATATTTCTTTTAAAATTTCTGTGTTTGGAACCTTTTTCATGAGTAAAGTATGATTTGGCAATAAGCATATTAGGTCTATGGAAACTTGCATCAGATCTATGGTCAGTTAAGACAATCCATGTGAAGCTTGAAAGTAAAATTATTGATTTGAAATGTTTATTGGGAAAGAAGCTATTGGATGTTTATGAATTATGGATGTTTCCCATAGCTAAATATTGCCAGTAAGTTTAATGGTTCCTCTTGTACATTTATTTCAGTTGTTGTATCTGTTGTAACACATCCTAGGATTTAAATAACTGGAGTAATTTCCAGAAAGGGTGACATTGGTCTATTCAGTTCTGAGCTAAATGTCAATTCAAGTGCAGAAAGCAGCAGCTGTTAAAGGGGATTGCAAAAGTCAATATTTAGACTATTACCGGTGTCTAATAAAGCTGATTCTTGAACACATTTACTGGGTATATCAAGTGTATAGAAAAAAGGGTCTATTTGTCTACAAACCACTTTTAAGAATAATATTACTGGCAAACATTGTTAGAATGAATAGCCCTATGGCAGCACCTTATGCTTGAGGAGTGTGTGTGTTTATATGAAATTAATCAAATCATGTTGATCTTTCCCATTTTAATAGTTTTAAACTCAACTCTAATAATTCTTCAAAAAACACCTGTCTATTCCTTATGTACCCTTGAAAACCATGCCCTTCAGTTATTGTAACTTTAAAAGAATCTTTGGCTCCTGAATTAGTCAAGGAGCATTTCACAATGTGTTTCTTTGTTAGTTTTGAATGAGTTTTGTAAGAATATTTTTAAAAGCTTTTATATGCCTCATCCCTCTTACACATGGTACTGATAGCTGAAAGATGGATTTTTGGCCTGGCATTTAAAGTCAGTGAGGCACCTTAAGCTGAAGAGAGACACCTAGTGTTATAGATCGAGTTTTGGGGGCCTAAGCCTCTTTGATTTCCCTTAATTTCAGTGGAAATTTGCCATATTACCAGCTTCTGAAATTCTTCATCTATATATACCAGTACCTTCAGGCTTCTGACTTTCAAATATGTGACCCTCAAGGTATGGTGTCTTTAGTAAACTCAGCCTTGTAATTTGCTCCTTGAACTTAGGCAGTCAGAATTCTTTCCAGGAAGACCAGCACTACGACTGCAATCACTTGATCTTACATTTCCCGATGGGAAGATAAAGCACTAACTAAGGCAGCTACACTAAGATTTTCTTCTGCATGTCCTTCCTTCTCAGTCCCCCGTGGTACAGAGCTGACTTTTATCCCACAAGGATGCTGTGTCCTGCCCAACATGCTCTGGGGCGTGAAGGGTTTGCAGGAGCAGAGGTTGACCAAGCACTGTTAGCAGCTCCTGCCCTTGGGAAGCAGGAGCCTAACTGGTGTAGAAATTATTTAAAAAGGGTGAAATACACTTTCTGTCTAAAGGGCATTTGCATTCTACGTAGAGCATGCACTGTCATGGCTCAGCCCAGTGCCTACCATGCAGTGGCAATTTCAGTAGCCTTCTGTCTCTTCTTCACTGCAGCTGCAGAGCATCCCTGCTTGTACTGTGGCACACGCATATGCTGAGAAGTGAAATCTATTTTTTATGCTTTCTACTGTAAAACAGAATTTCATTCAGTGACTTGCTTCTGTTGAATTATCCCCAAAATTGTCCCTGCTATCACTTTGGAAGCCAAATCTAGTGATGCCTTGGTTTGACCTTCCATCTGTAGGCTGGGGATTTGGTATTTTCCTATTGCTAACTAAACCACAAGCCACTTTCAGCAGTTCATAGGGCAGAACTGAAGTTATATGTGGTCTCCTCCAACAAAAACAAACATACAAACAAAAAACCAAAAAACAAAACAAAACAAAACAAAAACTGAAAAGAGAAGAAAAGAGAAAAAAAGAGAAAAAAGAGAAGAAAAGAAAAAAGGTTTTTGATTTATTCATTTCACACAAGTCAGTGAAATCAGAAAAAGTAACTAGGCCCAAGAAATAATTTTAAATAATAGATTTCAAGGCTCAAAATAGTATTATAACATCTAGGAAGTGCTGCTCCAGCTCTGTTCTTGAGTGTCTGTAAAATTCCAGTGAATTTAAAATCAGTAAGGGGAGGGAGAATTGTTCCTTCAGCAAACTGGGTTAAAGGGAGGACCGCATAAAAAAAAATCAGGATACTTTGGCACTTGCCTTTTAAGATTAAAACAAAACTTGCTAAGTGAATAGGATTCTGTCAACTCAGAAGTTACAATAAATAGTAATGACTATAATAGCTAAACTATTTGTGGCAATAAAATGATCCTAAATCAACATATTTTAAGTCTCATGGAGAGCAATGGAATTCACTGTATGTACTTTACGATCTCTGCAGATACACTGAACCTCAGCTGTTAATCATAGACCAGATTTTTGTCCAGAAGTGACATGATACGACATCAGGCACAAAGAGGGTGTGTGTCACCACCAGTAGATCGCAGTCGTAATGCTGAGCTTGAAGTATCTGGTTATGGATTGCTGTCAGGAACTTCAGAAAGTAATGTAACCAGTAGGTTCAGGTTGTGCACCTTCTCAGCGCATTTGCTGAGAGCAAGGAGCACACTGTTGTGGATTAAGCACAAGTCTGGGAGCCAGGAGGTCTGGATCTATTCATGGCCATGTGCTGTGACCTTGGGTAAGTTAGGTTATCCTTTCTGGGCTCCTGCACATCCGGTATTATATCTGTGCTTAGATAAACACATTACTAAGTGTTTCTATTGTGGTCACTACACTTCTTTTCTGAGGGCATCTTAGCCTGCAAGGCAATGGGAATGGTAGGGGAGGAGCAAGAGAAAGTTTGAGGGTTTTTTCCAGGTTGAGTCAGTAACTTCTCCAAGTTCACATGTGATTAACTTCAGTGTTCCATGTGTCTTTCCTCCAAGAACTGTCACCCTGCATGCCCCAGTCAGCTTTGGTGGGACTCAGCTGTTCTCCCCATGCAGTGGAACAGATGGGAACATGTAGTGCATGTCTGATATTTAATAATCTGAACTCCTTGCATGCTCTTCAGCAGCATATAGGGCTGTAAACTTCCCTGCTGAATGATATGCTGAGATAAAGCAGTAGCAAGAAGCTCTCTTATTTGTGGACTCTAGAGGGCATCAGAAGAATATTTTACTAATACATATATGTTAAAAAAAAAGCCAAAAAACAAAAACAAGGAAAAAAACCCCAAACAAACAAACAAAAAAAAAAAAACACAAAAAAACCAACCACACCACCACAAAACAGAGGGCAAAATAATTCCCTAAATCTCAGTAGTATCATTAGTAACCCTTGAGGCTGACAGGTTGTACCAGGGATTGACATTTTAGGTGCTTACCTGAATTCTTAGCAAACCATCCATTACTATTCATACAACATTGCTAATCAAACATAACCTATCTCAGTTGTTAGCTACAAAGGACACTCTAGGTTCTAAGATACATGACTAAGTAACATAATTGAGGCTGAACAAGGCAAAAAAGAAAAAAAAAAGGGAATTATGGATTTGGTTGTTCATATTGTGGCTGATCATAGTCCCATCCACTTCTCCACTGTGCTTCCAGATCAGATGGTGGAGGAGAATTTGCACAGAAGTGACTCTCCCTTCTGGACACAGAGCAGGTAGAAGTTGGTTTTTTTGCTTTGTCTCTAGCCATGGACTGGATACTAATAGTGATGTAGAAAACAAGAAAACAAACAAATGACCAAAATCCCAAAACAGAAAAAAAAAAAAAATCAAACAAAAAAAGGAGTCGGGAAAGCTGGATCACTAAAGCCGCTGGAAGATGACAGTGTTCTGTGTGCAGCTCTGGAGGGTGGCTTTTGTGCAGAAGGTGGTGGGTGGTTCTGATTTTCTGCTACCCTGTGACAATGGGAAAATAACAGTTGGAATATGAAAAATAAGAGCTGTTTTCTTTACTGTCTGAGACAGGGAACTATGAAATTTTGTCAGTATTAATATCACAAAAGGCAGAGCAATGTTTCATTAGTCTATTCTGCTGCAGTTTTTCTTTTCTACAGCAACTCTGACAGATAGAACAGCAGCAGGAGAGAGTAAAATAAAATGAATTAGCCTGAATTTTTACTGCAGCCTTTTCATCACAGAACACGAGTGGGAGGCAAAAATAATAGGAGCATACTGCCATCAGGTAGAAAATTAATAATGTAGAAAACTGCATAAGAACACACACGTTTAATGTCAGGTGCTGTGTAATGGGGTTTGGCTCCAACTGGCGCTCATAATTTTCAAAGAACAGCTGACAAGAGGCCCTAATGCCTGAGCTCATTGCAAACACTGATTATTGAACCTGAAGCAAGTTCTGGAATTGCTATACGAGTCTCAAATTTTGAGTACATTTAGTTTGTGGTTGCATGAAACACCTTTACTGAGACACAGAAAACACTTCACCTCAGAAAGCTTTTGTCTGGTTGTCTTGGCATCACCATCAATATATTTGTCCCCATATCACTGCCACAACAGACTGATCTTAGCTGGAGTCCTCAGCTGTTGCTATAATCCAAAGACTAAATCCTGCCTCCCAGCAGCCATGCCTGCTACTGTCTCTGTTTTAGGAGATTTAAAACTTTGGCAGTTCACAAGGCTGTGACCAGTGGGCTTATTTTACTTGGAATTTAAAGGCAGGTCTCAGTCATCCTTTGTTGTGCAAATGTTGACAAACTCATCCTTTGCCTCTACTAAAGAAGGTTTGACAGATGTGGCTGCGCTAGCAGAGTACAACCCTCCAAAATTTACTTCTTACCAGTAGTTATTTTTTCTTGTACAGCTTAATCCAGAAATGAAATCGGGTAGGTCAGCAGAATGGTTTCCTGCCAGTATGACAGCCATACTGGGCCATTTTCTGGCAAAGTTGCATACTTCATGAACTAGATACTGTTTCACAGTCCGGACTAGTGCAATCATTCTGGTGAAGCCTCTGGTGTGTTGGTGAGGTCTTGCGGATGCCAGGGGCTGTACTGAGTAGTAGCAGATTTCCTTACTTGACTGGGGCCTGAAAAGGAGAGGGAGGTGGTTCCTGCCATTCCTTTTGGAAGTCAGGGGAAGGAACAGGTTTCAAATTTTTGTGATACTAGAGCCCATGCTGAATAAACAGGGGACATGTGCATGCATAAAACAAAAGTCTAATACTAGGTCCTTTTCACCAGCTTGCTCCAACTAGCTCTGAGGACACAGATTTTAGCAAACAACCGGCAGGATCCTACCAGGATCCCCAGAGGCTCCTGCTCCCATCTTTAGCTCGTGCAGAAGCACTCACCACTGCCATCCCTCCCATGTCACAGTTCCCCAGCTCGCATGGCTGACCTGGCCCTGGCACTGACCACGCCTGCCCTTGCTCTGAGGGGCCAGCAAGTCCTCAGTATCCTGCACAGAGGGAAAACGGCCTTTTGCTCCACCTGTGCAGTGCTGTGATTTTAAACTTCTGGGTCTGTGTGTTTTAAAGCTTTGAGAACTCACACTGTGCCCATGGATAGCCAATCTTTTCCTTATGTTACCTTGCATTTCATTGTAGCCAGGCAGTGTTGTTTAAGTTCTCTTTCTTTCTCATACAGAAGGCCAAATGGTGATAAGCGCCTTCTCCCCTGCCTTGCCATCAAAGTCTGCTAGATATTTACCTACCCCTCAAATTGTAGTTCAAGTGCTTTTTTTTCAGTCCTTAGGTTGTTAATAAGTTCCAAGCTGAAGCCTTTTCTTGGATGGCATTGCAAATGTTATTTCAATTACACAGTATTGCATTCAGGGCACTTCCAGTGAGACGAGATTGCCTGCCACAGAAATAGAGTTATTTACAGTAAAGACATTTAATGGATGCTGGCATATGTGTCTTTGTAATGTCATATCTCCATGACTGACAGTGAATGCCAAAGGGTGCAGCAAAGGTTTCTTTCCTACCTTTGACTCTCCCACTATTTGGCAGAGGAGAGCAGACAGCCTAGCTCTCAGAAAATACTATTTCTGTATTGCACAGAAGCAAGGGAATGAGATTTTCAGCTGGCATGTGTACTTGATGCCCATTTTTTATCTACTTGAACATGTTCAGGAAGAAAAACCATGGTAACAGAAACTAGTTATGGATGAAATGTCCTGGCGAGTATTTTTTGAAAACAGTATTCTGAACTGTCTGAATAATTTCAGATCCTTCTCTCTGTGGTGCTTTCACCAGATCATGTTCTGCAGTGTGGTTTTGCTACTGTGCATTATGCATTACTGATTTAATTCCTACCACAAAAGAGGTGCCAAGTCCTTTCCAAAGATGCACAGATACTGGCATGAATTTAGATAGGAAAACTGTGGTGACAAACCCAAACTAAGCAATACAGTCACCAATAGATTTAAAAATCAATTGTGATATGGCAAATCTTGTCCAGACATGAATGATATTTTGAGAGCTTCAATTGCATGAAGTTTATTCTAGTCAAATTGATTTCCTCTATTATTTCAAATTAATCCTCCTCTAAACAATTAGACTGGGAATAGGATCTACCTACAGTAATATTGAGAGTGTTTCACTCAATGGATCATTGTCAAAGACCAAAAGTTGGAATTCATATTGAAAGCAATTGGAATTGAAAGTAATTGGAAGTAAAACAGCAGAGTAGTGGGCCATATGGAAGCAGTTGTGAACGTTATGAACAACTGATAGGATACAAATGTCTATTTTTGTCTCTTCCTCCTGTAAACACTTACAGAAGGAATCCAGCTTCAAATTGTACACTTGCTTTGTGTTAGCAATAAACAGCCATTTGTTAACAATGATCTGTTTTGATAACTCTGTTCTTTGACATTTCAGGGTTTCTATCTTTGAAAATGTTTGTCTGTGCTACCCAAACTGCAGTTAACTCTTCTCAAGTCACTTAGAGAAGAGCTAGAAGCTAATCTCCTCAAATTCAGTCATGCTGTTCATAACCAGAATATTTAATAATCTCAGTTTTAACATCTGCTACCTCAGGGTGCTTCCCAGCTCAGGCAGCAGTGCCTCTATATGGCTCAGGTATAAGGAAAGGAGGTTTTTCAGCCCTTTACAACCTCAGAAGGATTGGAGGAAGAGAGGGTCAAGCTGCAAAGAAAGCACTGACTTGAAATTAAGGGACAGAAATGTGGTAAAAGAATGGGACAGGAATGAAAGGGAATCATGTCTGTTTATTTGGCTGAGGCAGAAAGGGGTCACCTAGCAAACACAAAACACAGACCATGACTTGCCAGGGGACAAAAGAAATTTTTGAAGGATAGGCAAGCAGGAGCCTGCTTGACTTGTTGACTGGGTCAAAAATCGGGGATGAAGACCAGAAAGAGCAGGCAAAAGACAGGACATAGGGAACTGTAATGCATAACAGTGCATGCAGTGTGACACAGTTACAAGTTATGGGCAGTCAGGCAGATGCTTCCTTGTCTCTCTCCTGGCTCATTGTGATTGCTGGAAGGTAAAGCCTGCTAGGCTGACTGTAACTGAAGGCAGCAGGTAATGCTAGAAGATTGTTCAGGATTTACAGCCTCCAGTGTGAAGTATGCATTAAATGAACTTTTTGGCATCTTCCTCATAGTTGCAAGGTGACCAGAGATGGCAGGGCCACCCCAAGCACTGTGTGTTTTCATGCTGAAAGTTACTCCACTGTTGTAACTTTTAACAATGCTTTACACTTTCATGAACACTCACCTGATTCAAACTTCCACAAAATAGTTAAGAAATAAGGGATTTATATTTATTTCTGGTTGAAGGGTGAAATCATGAACAGAACAACAGTTACTTCCTCTGTTTAAATTTCAGTTGCTTTGTTTGAAACTGAAGCTCAAGGCAGAAGGCTTTGAAGCTTACCTTTGGTTATTTTAAGCATGTTGTGGGCTGCAGCAGCGTGGGAGGGTATCACTGGCAAATAAGCTTTGTATTTTTGACAGGGAGACTTGTGGCACTTTGGTAAGTTGGATCCTCTTGCAGCAGAAAGACTGATATGTGTGGCAGCATTTCTGACGTGTGAGGTTTTTCATCTGGAAAAGAAACCCTTTCCTTTTGTAGTGAGGCAACTTTTGCATCATTCTTGCAGGGTGAGGGAGGGAAACTTACTGGTTCAGCTCCTGTGCAGGCTAACCTCAGATAGCATGTCCAAGAGACATAGCATTTGTTGGCAATGTTTAAATATCTAGGTTGGTGTAAGTTAGTTGTTCAAGGAGACTTTAAAATAAAAACAGGCTTGACACTGCTGGGCAAAACTTCAACATAACTGGGTCTAAGGGTTTTGATGAACTTCAACGTCAGGACAAATTATTCCCTTGAACAATGGAAGTTTCCTCTTCCCTCTCCTCTCCAAACTACAGAAAGCCTAAAAGGGAGCCAGCTTCCCATAGTCTGTCCACATGTCTTCCCCACAAGGTCTGCAGAGGTTTCAGCTCAAAACACATATGAAGAGTGTATGAATACTCAGTAAATTTAAACAAAAAAACAGTTGTTGTTTTCTTCCTGAAATGTAAGGTCACTTGGGATCTTAGGCAGGAAAGATTTTAACACAATTGCATGTAATACAACTATTCATACTAAAGATTTTAAAGTGGAAATCACCTGGAAAAGATTGTTGATGATGAGGAAGGCAGAAGACAATCTCAAATGACTGACTTAAAACTGTGCCAGCTCTGTAGAGCTAAGACACTAAAATAAAGTTTCAGATTGTGTTTTTCACCTGTAATGAATGAATAATAGGGCAAAAAATATGTATTTTAATAATCACTTTGCTATGACTCAGTAGCACTGGATAAGGAAAGTTAGAGATGCACTTGAATTCTGGACTTGGCAGTGTACCATAGCCTGGAGAAGTGGAACAAGATCAAGGACACTTATTAAACATTGAGGGTTTGACATAGTTGCACCCAAGTGCCACAGAAATTAAGAGTCAAGGGCACTCATTCCAAAAAGCAGAACTTAGTTTAGGAATAGATGCATTTTGGAGGATGTAGAATTAAGAAAATGATGATGGAAAAGGATACTATAGCATATTTAAAATATCACAAATGTAACCCAGGACAGTATCTGATAGCTTTTATACTACAGACCTCATAGCCCAGTTGAAACACTTTCTTCTTTAAATCTTTCTCATTTGCTTAGGCATTGAATAATATGAGGCAAAATATATTATTGGCTGATCATTAGGCAGTTTGAGGGGTTTACTCCTATCCCATATATTTTTTTCATATTACATGTTCTTCCTACCTTATCAAAGCTGACAAACTTATGAATGGAGCTGCTAAAATTACTTTAACTTCATACTGCTTCTAAAAATGTCTTATTTTAAAATATACAAAGATGGGTGAGTGGTCGTTATTTTAAGGAGTGGAAGGAGAGGCTGCACATTTCAGACTGTTTTCTCACTTACTCAGCATAACCATACTGCAGGTGTGCACATCCTGTCACTCCTAAGAAAACTCCTTATTTACAAGATGTTCAGGGGAAACTCCTGATGATGTCTGAGAGAAAACAAAGTGGAATGCATGGGGAACAGAAAGGAGATGCGTTATTCTTGCCTGAAGTGCTTGGTGGGTGTAACCCTTTCACAGGACGTGCATTGGATGAAATCCTTTCCCCACAACTAAAACATTTCATCTTCAGTGCAGACACAAATTTTACCCAGGAGCTTTTTCCACTAATGCTAATTACCTTTGGATCATTCTCTCTGCATGGAAAGATTGTCTGGGGAGTCAGTCGCGAGGTAATTTCCACTGCTAACAGCTCTTCAGAACAACTGAAACTCAAATCCCAATTTACAGTGTTTGTCTTTTGATCTGTTTTTAATATTGTCAGCAATGGAAGTGCTTCTACACTTTGCTGCCATGTACCCTACTTTCAAACTAATTGATGTACCCTGCACAGCTCTGAACAACTAAACTCTGCTTCTTTTTCCTCTTGTAAGGAGAGATTACTCATTTATCTTCCAGCCTTACAAGTTTCTCCCCTTTTCCGGGTTTCTGGAATAAATGTATCTTTCCATGCAAAGATATTTTTGTTAACCTGAGGGTCACCCAAGGTGGAAAATAAACAATTCCATACATACCTTTGCCTGTGAGGCAGGGCTGATTTCTTTCTAACACTTGACCATAAGCACCTCCAGGGCCTTTGGGTCTTTTCATGGACACCAAGCTGCAGACACAGTGGGTTTCTGCACACCCCTTTTGGTCTCGATACTTGCCTACTCAGGAAGTAAGAAAACCCAGGGGCATTAGGTTGTCTCATATCTGTTTCAAATATTAACATAAAATACAACCTTCCCAAGTTAATTCTAGTGAAGAGTGGTGTTCCAATAATGTAAAACAAAACCAAAATGAAAAGTGAGAAACAGCAGGCTGCATTGTCAGAGTACCCCATCTGCTGCATGGCAGCCAGGGCTCTGAGTGTGAACTTGGCAGTGGTAGCCAAGTGTCCTTTTAGCAGCAATCCCCTGCCCATGGAGTGAGTCTCCAAAACTACCTAGCACAACAAGCAACTTAGTTTGCCACTTTGATTTGCTTTTGGGAGCTCTCCTGGTTGTCCTTTTAGGATGGATTCCCATCTTCTGTCATCTCAGTCGTGCCACAAGTTAATTTTGTGCTCATAAGCAAACAACTGTGGAAGCCTTTTATCTTCCTATCTGGCACCAAGTTCTGAAATAAAATGATGCTGAAATAGCAAGTGGGGCCTTCCTTTCTCCCCACTGTGTTGCTTAATTAGCATATTCTTTCAAGGTTGAATGGTCACTGCATTTTGTGAAATAATAGCTCTTCTAGTTACTCATGGTAACTACATTTCTAGGACTGTATCATATTTATAAATCATGAAATCTGAAATATTCACTATGCTTGTACTAACAGACTTTCAGCTTTCTGTTTGCTTTGAGTTATGCAAAGACAGCGCACACAATGTACGGCAGTACAGACGATGCTCTTACCAGCACTCTCTCCATGCACCATCCTGCCCCCACTTTCCACTATGGCTTCGTTCCCATCACAGCATTGTCACTGCTTCTGTGGCTCCACACTAACAACAGCCACGCATGACTGCAGCCAGTGCCAAATTCACCTAGTAATACTGCAAGCAGAGTATCTTGTCTCACCTCTAAAATACACAACAGAGCCAAATCAGAGCAATCTCAAGGTGATTGTAACAACCAGCCAAAATGGCTGAGTGAGGAGGAAAAGCCCTATCACGCTTTGTGTGAAAGTCTAAAGCATTTTGGTGACTTAGAGTCCAATTGTAGTGCTTTGACAAAGATGTTTTATAAGAAGCAGAGCAGCAGTTTCTGCTGCCTTTATAGGGAAGCCCAAACTGAAGAGAAGTATTTGAGATAGGCCATATCTTAATTGCAAAATAAGTCACTATACATTATATCATGGGTTCTAATAATAATCTTCTCTTACTTGTTTGTTATCATGCAGCAGTTATGTATGAATGCATGGACATTTTGAGGAAGCAAATAAAATTAGATGTTCTATCACTAGAATTACTTAAATAAATTTTTCAATTTTTTTCTCTCTTGCCTTCTAGTTCAAAATGACAGTGAGTTTTCTATAGTGTGTCTGCGTGAAGATTACAATGCATTTTAAGATGTCATATATACAGGTTATAAATATGATGTTCTGAATGCCTACACAATTTTTCTATACTTCTCATAATGTTCTTTTATCTAGAAACCTGATATCTGGTAGCTGTTCACAGATGAGGCATGACTGGTGTAAATCCTTTGCTCTGGTTCTTTCAATCTCCGCTGAAAGCCTTCTACATTTTCCAGCACTCCTGATGGTCCAGTTCACTGCTGAAAAGGTAGAGAGTCACTGAATGCTTCCTTCTGTGGGAAGCATTTTCTTCTACAATTCCATGGTCTTCAGCAGAGTAGACCACCTGTGCTCTTGGTGAGTTACTCAGAGTTGCCCAAGCCAGGAGCAAGTTTTCCAGAGATAGCAGCAGTAGCTTCTCTGTTGACTCCTGTGGAATTTGGATCTTATCTTCAAGACCAGGCTGCAGATACCTTTCGCCTGGAGGGTCAGTAAGCATCGTTCACACAGACAGCTTGTAGGCTTGTACAGATACGCTCAGGAAAGTCAGGATATCTCCTCATTCAAGTGGCAAACAGAGCTTCCAAAAGGGAAAAAAAGAACCTTTCTGCTTCGCTGAAATGCTTTGAACACATCTTTATCCTTACATGATCTGAAGAGAAACCACAGTACACATCCACAGAAGTAGCAGAGAGGGAAGTACTCGGTCACAAATTTTGCCAAAAAGCACTGTCAAATGCCGCAGGAGTCTTGAGGTTTTCACTCAGTATGGCTGAGCAAGACCTTGTACTTGCAGAGCTTCTGGGTGTCTGGGTGCACACATCTCCTCTCCCCAAATGTCTTGCAAGAGGCTTGTGCCTTTGTGTGTTCTGCAGAACACTCGTGCTTGGCCTGAGGAGCTGGGGGCACCTGTGCTCTGTCACAAATGGATTTCCACGTGCAGCACTTCACCCACAGCACGGCACAATTCCCTCAGCTGCTGCTGCTTGGAATTCCAAGCTGTGACTTAGTCTGCTGGCATCCACAGCCTGACTGCAGTACTGCTTTATTTCATCCTTTTGCTTCTGAGGAAGTAATTTATCTGTCTCAGGAGATTTAAATGATGGGCAGGCATAAAGTGAATGAAAACAAGTGTTGTCTAGCAAAGTAATAGGCTACGTTCTTGATCATAAATATGAAAACATAGTTATAAATAAGAATGTTTAATAAGGAAGATGAGATAAAGTCATATCTATACATATGTGAAATATTCTGACTCTTTTAAACTTTTTCTGAGATGTCATTTAGCTGTTACAGCTGAGGGCTAATCCAGAGATCAGCATGCTGCATTGTAGAGTATAATAAATTGTGGGCTCTACTTGCACAGTCTCCGTCTTGGGTTTTCTCTAATACTTAACAGTTGTCAGGATCACAATGTGTATAAATGATATGTCAGAGCAATTCTAGGACCTCTGCTTTCCTATTAATCCATTTAGGGAAATGTAGGATTTGCAGCCTGGGTCGGCTGCAGATGTGCTTGAGACATTATAATGGATATAATGAATGTTCTTGTAATGTTGTTCAAGCCTGTCTAGGTTTCACTGTGCAAAGCCTCTCTTCATAGGAGATGTGGCCTTTTACAACAGATATATCCTCCTGCTAATTACATTGCAGTCTCTTCCTGTCCCAGAGAGAATGACTGTGATGTGAACATTCCTCCTTTCTCTCAGTAAATGTGATTTACGTATTATGAAAGGCAATACCCGTACAGCATTTTGGTCTCACAAATATGCTTACAAGAAAGACAGACAGGTAGCCAGTTCTCTGTCTCCCTTAACATTCCAAACATTAAATGTGACTTAGTATTTTCACTTTCTTCTTTTCTTCCTCTGACTTCCATCAAAGTTGTTGGCAGGATTAATCACATTAAATCAGACCACTAAATTTAAAGAAACACTACCTTCCCAGTCTTGCTGAGTTCCACACTAAAGTAGCATAATTCCCCATAAGTATAAATTCCTAGTTTATTACATTAATTTTTTTTTTCCTCAGTTTTGACCAAGTGTTCATGGACCAACCTCAGCAGGCATAGTAGAAAACATGAGATGGGGAAAAGACCAGAATCACAGAGAAGGTCCAGAATGAAGAGAGGATGGAAAGACAGAGCAATTTCATTTAGAGAAGGGTTAAATAGGAGACAGCAAAGTAGTGCAGGGAAAAAAAATAGTTGAGGAATCATGTTTCAGTCTTCTCCTGTTTGAATTTTCTCATAAAACAAGAAAAAAAGGGAATTGTTTTGGATTACTTAGCCAGTAAAACAGATAGGCAGCAGCTGTTAAACTGAGAGTAGTGTTTTTCACATGGGGCAAAACTAACCTATAGGACTCCTGCAATGAAAAATATACTGAGATTGTAAGTTCAGCAGGACTCAGGAGAGGATGGGACTTTTTGGGTGGAGTTCAATGTAGTCCCAGCAACATCAGATGAAAGGGAAGTGTGTGTGTCAAGGGTTAAATATATGACATGGAGGGGAGGAGGTGAATCAGCATCAGTAAAGCACTGATGAACATTTTTAGCTTTAAATATCTACTTAAAGCCACTCAGTAAATCACTTTGTAAGCAGCTACAGAGCTCTGAAGATGTGCTCAAGTTGGTTAAGTTGAAGCTTCTTATTTAGAGTTTTGATTATATGCCTGGGCACTTTTCCATCGTATGGAGCCTGAAATTGAAACATGCTGAGGGGTAATGTCAGCAGCAAGCATACTAAGCATGAAATTATGAACCATGCAAGACAGCAGAAAAACACAGAATGCTTATATATCACAAGGTGTAATATTTGAAAACAGTGCTCCTATTTCCATTGCTCTGACTTCAGCTGATGAGACATAGAGCCTGCTTAATATATATGACTTTTGTCAGGAATCATGGCATGTTACTGACATGGCAGATAAAAGTGTATGACTTACAATATGCTGTTTTATATGGCTATATTAGAAATTATTTTGTTCTGTGCTCACTTTCCTTTGTTCTTGTGAGTCTGAGACTCAGTTCGAGTCATTCTTGGGTGGCAAATTCCTAAGGCTCCTTCACATTAAAATATGTACTGCGGAAGGAATATCTGAAAAGAAAAATGAGAATGAATTAAAAAAGACCCTTGGTTGAGATTTATATTAAACCATTCTGGCACACTCTTGTCTCTTATGTATTATCCACAGTTGCTTTGCCTTTCTCATCCGGACACATTTGCTTCCTCCTTCTTATTCAGCTTCTCCCTTACTTAGGCTTTGGATTCTCATAATCTTCCTTAGTGCTGAACAGCAAAAAAATTTCCTGCAAGCCTGGAAGACCTTCTCTGTTCCCTTTCATCCATCTGTATTATCTGCAACAGAAGTAGCAGTGATTCTAATTATGGAGTTTCTGTAATCATTAACATTTTATAAATGATCTGTTTCTTCTTTGAGATGGTCCTATTCCAGCAGCAGATATTCTGCTCATATTCTCCTCTCTTACTGCCAAATTGTAGAGAATTTGGCATTCTTCAACCTGCAAATAAGCTCCCTTCCCCCATTTGCTAGGTTTTTTGGGTACCATTTTCTGTTCATCTCTTTTTAAAATGAGGTTTGTCAATGCTCATGTGCAGCATATAAACAGGCAGGAGAATATCAGAATGTTCATAGGTAAATGAAAAGGGAAGCATTAATGATTTCTGCTTGCTCTTCAATACCTTTCACCTCAAAATTGTGTAACTATTAAAAAAAAGACAAACCCAAAAAACAACAACCCCCCCATCAAAAAAAACCAACAAAAAACAAAAACCCAACCCAACAAACAACGCCCCCCCAAACAATACCAGAATACCAGAAGCCCAACACTCTCAGCCCTGATCAGGCAATCATTGCCAGTTCCCTTGGGTAGCAATTTCATCACACCAAATACACTGTACTTGTTTTGAGCTGGAAATAAAAAAGAAAACATAATATCTACAGGTGAAACACAGAAGAAACACAGCAGATTAAAGGACTTTCCCAAAGCTCCTGCTGATAGGGTTAAAGGAATGAAAGGTGGGTATGAAAGTTAGAATATTATGGACCTGGTTGTTGCCAGTATATAGCGACATCACACCACCATTTACAGCAAGGTTTTCAGCGAGTTTTGATGACTTCCCTTGAAACAGAGAAAGCAGTTTTAAAAGTACAAACTATCTGAAAGTGAGACCAATCTGGCTGAACTTGTTATACATCTCTGCACACTGAAATGTGTGTGAAGTGTCATTTTACTGGTAATGCAATAGGATGTGGTGTTGCTTCAGTTAAACAGTTTTTCTGTTAAAAAAAAAAATCAACAAACCCAGAAGTACCCAATTAATAGTAGGGGCAGTAAAAATCACTGTGAAATAAAATGTATAAAAGTTTCTTTTTTTCCACTGCAGTTACCCAGGAGGGGAATGATAGGAGGAAACAGGATATCCACAGCAGAGATAAAAGGCTTTTCCAATGAATGTAATGTGCTCATCACTACTTCTGGTGCTATTCAAGGATTACAGCACATGATAAACAGATGATTCTACCATTAAGGGTGAATTGTTTAGGATTAACAATTACATACTGCAAAGTTATGTTTGATGAGATAGAGGGGAGATAGGGATGTAGCGAGATAAAAACAAATAGCTTGGCTCAATGCTGAACTACTTTAAATCATCAGATAGAGAGCCAATATCTAGGTGTTGGCTTCACAGAAAAGTAACATCTGTTGAAACAGCTGCATGGTTATATACAAGATAAAGAAAACTTCTTTTTAAGTAAAAGGACTTAAACCAGTCCTGCTCCTTAGGGATTTAGACAGTTTGCAGTCAGACATCAACTGGCAGTTAGATTGGGTGAAGCTTGATGTGGGTGGTATAGATTGACTAAAATGTAAACAGCTTATTTTCTTATCTTCATGTACATTATACATTGACAGAAGAGGAAGACCAGGGTCAATACTCTTCTAAGTATATAGTATTAACTTAGATGAAATGTTATTATTTTTATTATTATTACTATATGACATGGACTGGAGCATAGAAATTAAGGGCCAGTTTTCATCTAAATGTATTCCCCTAAAAGCTAGAGTTGTAGTTTGGAGGATTTCTCCAAAGTGCCTCTGCAGTTAAGGGAAGGAGATTGGGCTAAGAGATCTGCATCTGGATCCTGTCCAGGTAATGAAAACATTCATATTTTTTTAAGTAATTTTCAAGCAAATCTTTACACTCCTAAAATAATGAAATGGATGCAAGCTGTCTGTGAATATCTGTTTGGAGGCTGTTTTAGACTGACCTCTAATGCTTTTTTCTCAGCAAAGTGAACTTGCACTCCCAGTGTTTGCCTCTTTAGTATTTCATGCCCTTCCTTGCTGTTGCCTTAATTGCCCTTTTAAGATTTGTATAGTTCTGCCTATTTTCTGTCTTTAGATTGTTTTTTTCCCCACTGATGCTGTTTGTTTTGTCAGACACAAAATTATAATTCAAGAAAATGTCTCCCACAAATAATCTGTCTATGACATTATTTTACACAATAATTAAAAGAGTAGCTCTTAAATATAAGAATGAAAAAATTGTTCTGAGATCCTGGTTAACAAGCCCAAGAGTCTTTTCTCCTGTTTGATGGGCAAAAACTTATCTCAAGGTTAGTCATGCAGTGGTCTTAACTCCTTGTAGATTTAAAGCTGTGTTTTTATTCTTTCATCTACCTCACACAAGCCTTCCAGGCATAGTTCTTCACACAAGCCATAGTTCTGCAACCTCCCTTGTTCATCCAAACAATCAGGTAAAGAGCACAAGATAAGCTTTTCTGATAGGCAAAAAGAAACCAAGAAAAAGCTTGTCAATTCCCATATAATAATCTTGTGCCAGGGGAGTACATATGCTTTTTCAATTAGGGTTTCTGAAGTTCCTTTAAATGCACTAGCTATGCGCTATATAGTGATTAAGGGCTTCAGCAAATAGGGCCTCAGAGGCCTTATAACCTTCCAGTCTCCTATAAATGCATTTGCTTACTGATTTTCCCTTCTTTTCTCTAGGTGTCTGTTGTTGCTGTCATTTTAATCTGCTCTAGAAAGTCAGTCCTAGAGAAATGCCATTAGTGAGGGAAAGACTGAGCTAACAGCAAGTCTTATGCTTACTTCTGGTGAAGTGCTGGCTTATTCCTAGTGATGTCTGAAAGAGACAGAGAGCCTGGACTGAGTCTAAAGCTTTATTTTTTTAGATCTCAATGAGCAATACTCAGTTTGTAATTACATTTTGCATTAGAAATGCCAGTATCCAAGCCAGGTGTAGATTGACACTGAAGAGTTATTTCTTTTCAGTGAGTTGCTACATGAAACAACTGTAAGTTATTTGCAAGGTGTTTTATACTTAATCAGGAATAAATTGCTTGGCTTTTGTGCTATTTATTTCCATCAGGTCGTATGGGATCTAGATTTATGTTTTGAAGCATTGAGGGACTGTGTATTGCATTGGTGAAGGCTTTAGACTTATGTGAAAGAAAAGCAGTTGAAGAAATATTTGCTGCTGCCTGAATTATTACTATTATCTTAATAAATAAAGCTCCAGCCATGTTTGCCTCCTGCCTGTAAATGCAACAAAAAGTACTTGTGGTTTTAATTACTTAGAGCAAAATTCAAGTGGTTTATTAATACTAACATAACCCTAGGACAGAATTATAGTAATGCCTTATATACACTGTTGGAAATAACATGCAAGGTATAAATCTGCTCTCCTGCTGCGTCTCAGTGGAAATTTAACCTGAGATCCAGACCTTCACCTACTCAGAGTGGGAGAGAGAAGAAGGGCACCAACAGTCAACTCAGGGGGAGTTTCCATGTTCCAGATCTCAGGAGAAAGTTTCTGCCATGGGTGCAGGGGCTGGAGCCTGTCTGACGGAGGTTCAGTGCAATTGAGAGGGAGATGGATTGCCTGTCTCTGGCCCTCAGGTCCCTTGTCCAATGATCATCCAGGCATCTGTCCAGTTCCTAGCAAAGATCAGAGCATGCCTCATCCTACTGTAAGTGACACCAGAAGCTGATGCTGCCTCAGGGTTATGCTAAGACCATTGGGTACCAGCCAAGGGAGCCTCTGATGGAGGGCAGTTGTCTCCCCATTACTCCTACTTCATATCTATGTGCCATACAGTGAATGCTCCTATGGAAATATCTGACAAGTCTGCTTTGTGTGACAGGAAGGATACAAATCAGCTGGATTCTCCAATGGATTTGTCCAAGTGACCATAGTGAAGGGGTCAAACTGCAGCTAAAGAATGAGCCTGAAGTCTCTTTGCACAAGGACACATTAACCCCTAACAACACATTATAGGACAAGGAGCTTCCTTTTAATAGAAAACTGTGGTTTTACTAGTGTGTTTTCACTCTACTTAAAAGGAATGGGATCTAATGAATTCCCGTTCTATCCAAAGCACACACAGACATTCCTCACAATAGGCAGTTGCTTCAGTTTTTCTGAATTAACCTAACATTCTTATTATTTCCTATTCCAATTATATTTTTTATTTGTGTTCTGATGCTTGCCTGAACTATTGTCCAGCTGCCTTTGGCTTATCCTACCGGGCAGTCCTCACTTTCCTTCTTTATCTTGGATTTTCTGCCTAATGCTTTGCCCTCTTTTAGTTTTCCTGTGGATTCCTAGCTTATCATGACCCTCCCTCCAACTACTCTATAAGCTAATATTTTTTGTTTGTCTACATTTTAAATTTGGTTTCCTTTTAGCTGTTTTATTATTACAATTTTAACATCAATGACACTTCAACACAGAGTGCATTGAATGCAATAATGAAGTTCCCATTAGTTCAAAAGTAAATCAACTGAGTCATGGGAATGTAAAATCATGTGCGTAATCTTATTACAGATATCCCTGGTACTGTTAATTAATCATCCAGATTCATTCCCCAAAAGCATTAACCAAATCCAGTCTAGAAGCTAGGGATTAATGATAAGCAGCAAGAAGGCCTTATAAAGGATTGTCCTGTTACTGCGTGAAAGTCAGGGCTTATAGCATAGAATGACACATCTTCGGTGCTCACAGCAATTGTCACATAAGCATGGAACTTGGAAATTCTACTCCAGCATTTTTAAAAATCACCATGACTATTTTAACAAGATTTGTAAAGATTTAGCAGTTCCTGCTAGTAAGAGACAGCATGAACACACTATAACTTCTTTAGTCTTGTACTGCAGGGAAAAAAGACAAGATCCACCAATGGATATTCACATCCCAAGGCAGGTTGTAGAAGCCATTGCTTTTTGAAATACTCTGTAAATTACAAACTCCTAAACATTGCCAGGGATCAAGCTGACAAAGGATAAAAGCTGTGTATCATACTGAACCTCCACAAATAGCACATATATCTTGTGCTCAGGTGGGTGAGGAGAAAATAAGATAGTGAATTAAGTCAATTACTGTGGTAAATTTATGTGCCATAGTAACGTCCCAGCTGAAAATAGGGAGAAGCATGTGAGTGACTAAAAGAAAACATAATTTTCTTCCTGTTTCTTTCCTTAACTCCTTCACAGATCCTAAGGCTGTGGTTCCTCTACATCTGCTGAAACCTAAGGCAATATGTAAAACCTTCTCACCAATATCTGACCAATATGTACACAGTATTTTAAAGCTAAGCTGAATTTCCTGTCTGAAGAATTAAACACGCAAAGTTTTTTTGCTTATTTTAGATTAAATTCATCAAATAGAAAATATAATTTTACAATCCTGCCTTGTTTATCCAAAGTAAACTGTTGGAAAAAAGCTTCCCATTTTCCTCATTCTCAGCCCTCTCTTGAAGGCTTCTACAAACATAACATTAGAGTCTAAGCAAAAGACTGAATTTAATGCAAGATATTTGGGGTAGATAATACTCATTGCTGCCCATGCCTTCATTTGATATGGCTACACTTAAATCTGTGGAATTATCCTAGTTTTGCATTGTTAGGAATCTCCTGGCTATATCCGTGGTCCTTCATATAAAGTCCCTTCTTTCTGAAGGGACAGGGCAGCCCTCCTAACTTTCCAGCCAAAACCTCAAGCTAGTTTCCTGTCTTTGAGCCTGCTCTTTTAATCAAAATTCCCATGGCCTTGAAACAGCACAAAGGACCTGTTCTTTCTCTGTGTTGCCCATGAATAACAGTCACTATACCTTTGCTGTAGGCATGCATCCGACATTGCACTGTGCAGCAATGCACTTGTGAGGTTAAAATAGTTCACTTTGTAAAGACGTATAAGGTTATGAATCAATTTATGAACATCTAGAGTATTAAAAGAGGTACTTCTTGGTCTACAAAGCACTCTTTCCTTGTCATTTCAAAAATTCATATTTAACATGTGACCCAAAGATTTTAATTACTCTTGCACTGGTGATAAACAGCAGTAATAATATATTCACGCTCTGCACTAATAATAAAAGGCATCCTCTTCATTAAGAAAGGGTAATAGATTACAAATATTAAGCCTGGTAGATATATTCTGAGTGTTGAATAACAATAATGCTTGGATATTCTCAGGGCTTTTCAGCACAGGATCTCAAAAGCACATGAAGAAAGTAGCCAAATTTTATCCCAAGGTACTTGTGCGTAACTGGTGGCAGCAGCTTAACTCAGGCCTGGTGACACAATGATGGCAGAGCCTGAAATGGAGTGGGAGGATTGCACTGCCACTGCTCACTGCACACACCAGTAGGTACTTTTAGGTTTTACAATAGGCATTTCCACCCCAGCATTTTTCTCCCTTTTCCCAGCATCTGAAGGCAGATATTCATCTAGGAAACAGGTTTATATTGCTGTCTCATAATAAGGTGGCTGGGACCCAACTATATTAATATGAGTCCTAATGGCAGCTGAAAGACATGAAAGGAAAAGCTCCCCCAAAGAAAGAGAAATAACCGGTGGGCTCAGGAAAAACAATTGGCCTCAGTGAGAGTGGGAGACTGGAGTGATTAGGATAGCAGGATAGGGAGGATATAATTACAAAACACGTGGTGCTAAAAGGCTCATCCTATATAATTTCTTTTAAATAATGTCTATGCTTGAAGGGGGAACTCAGTGTGCCAAACTGATTGGTCTCTCTGAGGGCAATCAGTACAACTACTTGCTTTAAGCATTTCAGTGAGAGTTCCCAGGAAAATTAACCTGTTTGCTTCAAGATATCTGACTTGCTGCTTCCTGAGAATTAACCCAGAAGCCCACTCTGCTGAACCTCACTTGGAGCTCCTGTGAAGAAGTAGGGAAGACTTGGAAAATATGGGGAGAGGCTGTGCCTAGGACATTATTTTTAATCCTCATCTTGAATTCTTCTGGACATAGCACTGTTATTGTGCACAGTCAAAAACTTAAATCATAGAGCAAAGGGTCCGAGAACTTGAGAGGTGCGCAGGTTCTGGACAGCTACAGCAAATTTGCTTTGAGTCTGTAAATCATGAGGTCTAAGACACTTCCAAAAATCACAGTATTAACTGTTAAGAGTTGTGATGGACATGAACAGTTAAAAAAGAAGGCACAATTGAATGTTTTTTTTTCTGTTTGTGTAACTTTATAAGTGGATGTGGCATTCAGTTCATACTGCAAGCTCTTCAGTATCGGCACTGGGAGGAATTTGACAAAGGAAATACATGAAAGAGAAAAGACAATGCAAAGGAAAAAAAAGAACCAAAGAAATGCTGACAATAAAAAATAAGAAGGAAGACAAAGTGCAGAGTATACACAGGAGAACAGGAAAGAATGTAGCTATTTAAAGTGTTTAAAATCAGTCTTCCTGGTAAAAGGGCAACACAGGAATCAGTCTGGATCTGCTGGCTCTTACACCTCCTTGTATTTTAGATAGGCAGCAATTTTCTTCCTGGCAAATATCTGGCAAGTTATTTATGTAGGTTGAAACCCTTCCCATTTCCCAGGCCATTGGGAGTGCTTAAAGCCTACCTAATCTTTGGTTCAAGCAGCTGGCAGCAAAATTTAAATCGGACAGATTTTGTGACTTTCATCCTAGAGCACTGTCTGTAAAAACAGTGACTTGAAATACGGAATATATCTCCTCTGAAGTATCTTTACTGTTATTTTCTGAAAGATCTTTGGATGCCCGTTTTTCATGTCGTCTCTTATTCCTGTCCTGCATGATACAAATTGAGAGGGCAGTGCAGAGTTCTGTAAATATTCAAGTGACAAGATGAAAAAAAATGTGATTCGGTCTTTAGTTCTTATGATCCGTTTTCAGATGTTTGAGGCCAGGAGCATGTGCTTATTTGCTCAGTTCTGAAAAAAAATTTTTTTGAGGACAAAAGGTTGCCTCACAGACTGAATTTGTTTCTTTTCTTTCTCAGTCACAATCTGAACAATAGATATGTTTTTAAATCATGTTTTTAGGTTTTAGATATTTTAATTCTGTTTTCATATATTCCAACTTCAGATGTTTTTCACCTTCTCTTCCTTCAGTGCTCAAAGTGTGAGCTACTGTCAAACACAGTCTCCTGGCCTTTGTGTCTTTGCTGGGAGTCAAGTCCTCCTAAACTGGGGTGTTTCAGGAGTAGAAGTTTACTTCAGCTTACACACTGTTTACAAACGTGCACAACTACATTGAAATGCATTTCACATTCAGTGCTTTACTAAAACAACTGGCCAGGAGTGGGCTGGTGGTGAAGAATGTAGAGGTGATGCTGAGGTATTTTTAATACTGTACATGTCCTAGGTAATTAAAGGTTTAAGAAGTAATTGTTGCTGCATTGTTGATGGTGTAACAATGTCTTTTTTTTTATGATTTGAGGTGATTTGGGTCTTGTAGTCAGTGTCCCGTATACAAATACGCAAGGAAAAGTAATTGCCAGATAAACCCAGGAGGGTGTTAAAACTCTGAGATTAAATCTACCTGTTTTTCTTACATTTTGTGGAATTCACCAGTATTACTTGAAATGCAGCTGTTCTTTCTTCACAAAACCGGGGAGAGCTTCTCGTAAAATATTGGAAATAGTTAATATTTTATGAGACTTGGAAATAAAATCCAGCAGTGCCGTCTCCTCCAGTAATGCTTACAGCAGTTATAAACAGAAGGATAAAAAAAAAAAAATGAGAGAGGAAGATATTCTCACCAGGACTATGCATCTATGTCTAGGAACTGTTGGATATATTGTTGTGTATACAATCTGCAGCCCTTACAGACACCTTACATTTCACTGTTATCTGTAGCACTCTCTTCTGATCAGATTTGCAGAAAAGGCATTCAGGTATAGCAATGTCTGTGTGGTGCAGTCTGCTGAACACCTTTGGCCAGGGAGGTTTGAATCCCTGCTCTTCCTTTCTCCTGCCCTTTGCAGCCTTGTTCTGTGAATTCAAGACATAATACTAAAAGTAACTGAACTATATTGGAAGAGGGAAAATTGGAAAGACATTGTCTTTACAGCTAGGTTAATATTGCAGGAAAACCTGTATGTAAATTTGATAAAAATGTGAATTTGTTCTGAGTGGAGGTTGTGAATGTAGGAGGCTGCAAACAGAATAGTGGTGGATGGTCACCAGACAGAGCATCTCAATGCGGATTTCAGAATGATTGCAGGACAGCAACCATTACATCCAAAATAGCTAATATCTGTGTTGGAAATGTGCTTTTGATATTTGTCTTTCTTGAGCTGGGAAATAGATTATAAAGTCATAGTTATTGTAGCCAACCAAAAGTAACACAGCATTCAAGTAGAACCAGCTCTTCACAAAGAAATTGATAATTATTTGTGGAGAATATTCACCAAATTACTTCAAATATACTGGAGGAAAGGATAATTTCTTTTCCTGGCAGGTTGTGGCCACTGTTGGTACTGTGTATGTGTTTGACTCCTAGCATATGAATTCATTCTGGTATGAGATGGAGCCTATTAGGAAATTGGCTACACAAGTAAAAGTCCACACTGCATTTGCTTTAAGGTTGCTAAGCACAACAATTATTGCCCTCAGTGGTAAGGCAAGCACATAAATTAATAAATGTTCTATTAATGAGTACACTAAACATGAAAATGTCTGAACTGGGGAAATTTCAACTGTGCCTGTTAGCAACATTGTGTTTCATATTGGTTAAACAAACTAGCTAACAGGATAAAAATCAAAGGCTGTAGCACACATAACTGAGAATTTAGTTTTGTCTTGAAACTACCTTCTTGTGTGAATAAAGAATCTTTCAGGAAAGTGGTTATGATCCATAGGTTTAAAAGCAGTGTGATGCTGAGTGTTAGCACACTTATATAAACATTTATATGTTTTTGTATACAAAACCAACCCAATTACTAAAATTTTTTAATCAAAAATTAAGAAGGGTAACCAACTCTAACAAAAGTAGTTCCATCAAACTACAAAGTCTACAGATTCTTCAAACTGGGCAAATTCTGACTGCCTTATCTGGGATATTTAATCCTTTTTCACATCCTTGCTCTTGATTGGTAAGAAAAATCTGCCTTCTCCCGTTTCCAAAGTTTGAGAATTTCTCTCCACATTTGTAAGCTGTCCACAGCCCAGACATCCACCAGTTTCTCCTCCATTGCCTCCTGAATACAGGAGTGGTGTTTTAAAGATAAAAAGACATAAATTTGACTTGAAATTTTACCCCATGTGAATCAATTTTGCATTGCTTATACTGTAAGATGCTTAAGGTAAATGAAATTAAATGTAATCCAGCAGTAAATATGTTACAGCTTGGGGAGGTGGGGATGCTGCAGCTACAGAAAGTAACAAGCCTGCTGCCAAATGCAGCTTTCACAGAAGAGTCCCTGGAACCCGTCCTCAGGCACCCTAGTCTTCATTAAATAAACACAGCATTTTGTTATTGTGATATGTGGCTGGTATTTTTATGCACAGTGTAAGACTGGGGCCTAGTGTGGATCTCTGGTCCAAGTGTGTGTGCCTGTAAAGGCAGCAAGGGAAACCAGAGACTGTTAAAATGCTCTGGGGTTGGAGATGAGCAGAGGCATATGTGAATCAGCTGTACTTCGCACACACACATTGGGCGAAAGGTTTCCAAGAGCGCACAGGCAGTAGGATATCCTCTCCCCAGTTTGAAACCAGGCTTAGTTGGATACAGGATGTCCTCAATGGCTATGAAAGCTTCCCTGGGTGACTAAACTGAGCACTGATGAGCAGAAGTGAGCGCTGTGGCCGTGCAAAGCATCATCAGAGGAGGCAGGAGATGCCTCAGCTCTCCCACAGCACCAGCTGCAGAGGGGACAGCCCGCCACCGGAGAGACTCACTGCCATACACATCTTTGATGTTTGGAGGTCCAGGCTTAAATAAAACACTGCGAGCCTGAGACATGTTAACAACTCTGCAAAGCCTGAAATATTACACGTGTGCACGGTTAAAGTAACATGTCATCCAAAACCCCATTTTTTCAATGTGATTTTCTATGTGAGCAGCATCACCCTCCAAGTAAAATAATGTATTTACCATGTCTTTTCTTACACAAATAGGCAAGCATAAGCCTTTTAGAAGGAAAGAATATAACTGCTCAACAAAAAAGACTTTTTAATAAATATCCTTTTAATTCTTATGACCATCCCATTGATTACAAGTATAACCAGAAGAGAAGTCTGATTATCCTTGCACAGCAATTTACCTCTGAGAAAAAAAACTGATGACATTTGGATGTAAAATACTGATTTAATGTTTTACTCCTTATATAGCCAAGGCTGAGAGATCCTGGAAGATCTGCTTGGAGCAGAAGCCAGACAGTGTTCTCCAGGTTCTGGTGTTACTCATCATCTGAATCTAAGGGAGTCTCTTAAATCATGGGGCTGTATTTTAACTACTAGTGAGCCTGAAGTTTCTTCCCAAAGGCAGTGTAAAATAAGTTAATATTTTATAATGTGCTTTGAAATCTTCAGATAACAGGCACTGCAACATCACAAAATAGTTCATGGACAGAACCATCTGAGGTGAAATCTGCCTCTTTTTATGTAACTTCTTTAAATAGTCAGAAACCAATTGGACTCTAAGACTGAATAGTGCACTGAATCAAGAGGGACCCATGGTTCTCAAACACCTACATTTTGTAACATCCCAGGAAGCTGAATTGGTCAGACAATTCTACTAAAAAGTCTTGGAAAAAACCATGAAAACCAGGATTGTCTTTATTTCATTTGATCAAGCTGATATTTTGTGGTCTTAGCACTGAGTACATGATTTTTCTTCAGAAGAATCACTTTGAAAGTAGCCTAATGATTTTTGTATAAGGTTCATCCCAAAGGTTGCACAGATGAGGCACAGGAAGTACAAAACACCCTGGAGCTTCATCAGACTGCAGATCAACCGATGAGACTCATGCAAACTAATAGTGTGGGTCTGACCCCCTGAGAAAGCTTGCCTCTTAAATATAAAGAACTTTCTAGCTAGCAGAAATAAGGTGGTGTTTTCCCACGGTTTCCTGAAAAGTCTGTCAGGACTGATTTTCAATAGCTACTATTTATATAATTAAAGAATACTTTGGAATGTTTGTGGAGTACTGATGGCTGCCCAGACTTGTTTGCAAAGTACACTCATTTTAATTTGACCAGATCTTAAGAAATGTTGAGTATTTGCACCTTGTCTGCTGACGCATCTCAGTTTGGAACCTGGTAAATCTGCAGAGTATTTTCATATCCACAGAAACAATCACAAGAAGTAAAAGGTGCTGAGGTCAACATGCTCAGTATCTTGTGAATTCTGGTGCTTTGCTTACGGTGATATAAATCTTTTTTACATCTTTCAAACTCATTCATTATGATGTGTTCTCTCCTGAATCCACTTGCATTAAGTCTTGTTAATTGATGCCAGTTAGATTTTCGTGCTCTGACAGGGGGGTAGCTCTGTCACACATTGTTGGTATGTCATGATTGGGGATCTTAAAATTATTGCTGAAAAAAAACAAAAATAGCATAAAAGGGTGCTACATAAGAGCAGCATCCAGTTGTGACATATGACATTTAATCTGTGTAGATACGGACATACTTCGTTTCGTGCCTCAAAAAGAAGTTGTTAAACTGTGTTAAGAGAGATGTAGAGTATGTGACTGCAGGTATTGGAGTATTACTGGCGAATCCATGGAGTATCTCATCTTGGCTGCTGGGTCGAGTTTTGGTCTTCTTCCAAAAGGATACAGCGGGAGCAGAAAGGCTGTGGCAAGGATGGCAGAAATTACTAAAGGCACGTATGAAAACTGACCCAGAATAGTGGCTGGACTTGAAGGAAAACAAAGGAGGGGTAATACTAAGTAAATAATGGATTGGTTCGGAGAGTGTAAATTCTCCTTTCCCCTCAGACCGTGCCAAGAGGAGTAAGCCGAGCGGGATGAGCCGGGAGCCCTTCCCGCGCGGCGCAGTAGCCCAGCAGGCGCGGCCGGGAGCGCGGCTCTCTCCGGGAGCCCTGGCGCGCCGGCGGAGCGGGAGCGCGGTCCGCAGCCGCATTACGGTGCCGGCTCCCTGCGACCCCNGCCAAGAGATGCTCCGGGGCGACCGATGCGGTGCTGGGGCGATGCCCGGCGGCGGGGGCTGCGCGACTCGTGGGCGGGCGGTGGGAACCCACGGGGCGCGCTGCTCCGGGCATCGCTAGCGCTTACCCCAGTCCGCCGCCCTGCTCAGCCCCGGGTCTTTCCTCACCCATGCTCCAGAGGCAGAGCAGCTCCTCGGACCTCCTCTCGGGGCTCGGGAGTGTCCCCCAAACCCGTGGGCAAGTAGCTGCCGTGCAGGACCCTTGGCAGGAGGGAAGGAAGATCCTCGGCAGCTTTGTTCTCCCGATGTGAGGAACACAGCCCCGTGTTCCAACCATCTGTCCTCACCTCTGTTTGCCAATCCGGCAGCATGGTAGCCGTGGAGTTAAGAGTCTTATAGCCAGGAGGGACATAAGAGCCAAAGAGCAGTGGGGGCTGCCAGACCTTTAGGGACCACAGGGACCTTTGGAGACTTTCAGGGATCATGGCCGGGGACCTTGAAAAGGACACTGATGCGCTCAGGAGGGTTCCCTGGAGAAATCTGAGGGTGAGCAGCTGTTATCTTGCATAGAAACCTGTAAGCCATGTCCTAGAGATGGAGGGGTGATGCGAAGGCAAGGTGCAGGTCAGGAAGAGGAGCCTGTCTGAAGGATGGATACAGAACTCAGTTCCTGAAGGAACAGCAAAGGGAAAGCTGCTGGGGTATGTCATAGGTTGAGAGAATGGAGTTGGTGAAAGAAAAAGGTTGGCCAGGGGGAATGGAAGGAGAGGCAGAAAAGGGATGAGCGGAGTGAGACAAAGAGGAAGAACAGCTGAAAAAAAGGGAATGATAGAATGGTAAGATGTAAAATGTGGATGTGAGACTCCAGTGAAAGCTCATGAAAAAGAAAAAACTAATACTGAAATACTGAGAAATTAATAAAGGAAAAGAAAAAAAGATGGTTGCAAAAGCTCTGTGGAGCAGAAAGTGAGAAAATACAGAAATGTGCAACAGGAGAAGAGGAACTAAAAGCAGCAAGTAGGAGTGGAAAGTAAGGAGTACCTGAAGGTTCTTATTTCAGTTCACAGAATATTCAGCTGTTGCATTCCCATTACATAAAAACCACATAGTGAAGAACAAGGAAAAGGAATCCCAGTTTTCTAATGGAAAGAGCAGGCCTGATCTTCATTACAGTACAATTAGAATTTTTAAAAGCCCTTAGAACTGGCCCCGTGCACAGTCGAGTGTTTCTTTCGAGTTTTGCATTGGAAGCTCCTCTGGGCAAGGAGCTTGCCTCCCTTTCTTTTGGTGCACTGCACAAGCTTTATGAATCATAAATAATAATAACCTACCAGGTTCCAGCTTTGAAATGTGGGTCATCTCATTCCTCTTTTACCAGTTCAAATACAGTTTATTACCTACCTTATATAGAAACAGAAGCAGAGCAGTCTTTCACTGTGCCATAAAATTGAATCCTTTCAAGCATTTCCATGTCTGCTCTGCATCCAGCTCTCAGATACCCTATTGCTGCCCACCAGAGACTTTGTTGACCTAGTTGGACTTTTCCTTCTTTACTTCAGATTCCTTTTTCCTTTATCATCAGTGGCAAAAATCTAAATTGCCTTGATGGTGTATGTGAGGGCCTGGAGTTTCTTCCCTTTAATGAAGCAGACTGGCTCTGTTTGGGAGCTTCCTTTTCCAAACCAATTGACAACATTTCCTTCCAGACTAACATTGACTAATTTTGCCAGCTGGTGTTAAAGCCATGTATTTTAAAAAATAGGGAGTTATGGGCAAAATAAAGTCAGACAGCTGGCACACACTGTGGACTGCTGACTTCCCTTGGCCTGGCTGCTGTACCTCTGGCAAAGATTTGTCTTCCTCTAGTAGTCCAAGTCCATTGCAAAGGCATAGATAACGCTACAAGAGCAAGACAGCAAAAACTTTCATCTGCTTCAAAGTTATGATTATTTTCTCCCCTATCAACCACCATCAAAGTGTGTCAAGGATCTTTGGCAGAACCACTAGGAATATGTTTCATTCTAGGATGGTTAGCCAAGAGGAGCCTTTCATTGATATGCATTGCTGTAAAGCCCTCCAGCATTCCTTCTATCTTCCTGCCGGTGCAGTGACTTCTTTGCGTTAAAAGGCAGATAAGGACTTTGTGCGTTCAGAAGCGTGACTGCCATTTCGAATTATTTTGGAGATTGAATCATCAGTATGCTCCGAGCCTGCTGTACCAGCACTTTCCAAGACAACTGTGTCTACACGCATTGCTCAGGCAGGCAGTAACCATACCATGTGTTTTCTGTGCCTGGTACCATTGTACACCCTTCATATTTTGAGAAATGTAGGCTTGGTGTCCGATTTGTGCTTGTTCTTCCTTCTGTTGTTGTTTTTCTCACCAATTTCTGTCCGCCAATTCCTCTCAGACCAGCCAATTGACTGGTATCACCCTATTTGTACATGAAAGCACAGTGTGCTTTGAGGGCTGACTTGTCTTCCTCGGGAAGGTAAATATCGCCATTCTTGCTCTGCATCTCGCGACCTTCCAGAGACAGGTAACATCAGCTTTGACAAAGAACTGCAGAACAATCACCACATCAGAGAAAACACATCCTCCACCTAATTAGCCCCTACTAGGGGGTTAATTCCCAGGCTTTCAGCACCAAGGAAATGCTATTGCAGCCTCCCCTATAGCACATTTCCTCTGCACTGTTCTATCAGGAATGAGGGACTGATGATATTCCAAGTTTCTTAAAAGGCAAATGACACCTCTCTGCTATCAGTTATTGCACATAAACACCTAAACTGAGTTGCCATGGAACCAGATTCTGCCACATGTTGAGCTGGAGTAACCTTTCTGCATTGCTGGAGTTGCAGGGAATTTGTATAAGTACGAATGAGAAATAAATTTGGCCTTTACTGTATTTGCATGCCTGCAGGGAATTCATCACAAGCATATCAACACAGTAATTTTTTTAATAATAAATCTTTTTCACTTCTTTAGCAAGCACAACCTAAGGATCCCAAGCACAGCAAAAACTTCCATGAGTACCAGTCAGCTTCTTTAAGAGAGGAGATTCTTATTATCCTCATTTTGTAGATGGAGCAGCTGAGAAACTGCAGAATGAAGCAACTTGCCTAAAAACAAGCAGCACATCTTTTCACAGAGCAGGCAAGACCTACAGCAGAAAGGACTGGACCCCCAAACTTCCCACACATATCTTTGTGGCCATGGGAGGGCCATGAATGGATGGAACAGGGCTCTGAGAAGCCTTTGGTCATTAAAATCAGTGACTAAAGCTTCATTTTCAGGAAATAAGCTCAAATGCTGCATAATTTCTGAATAAATACTGTGTAACTATTGGCAGCGTTCCGCTGGCGGCATCCAAAGGCTTTGGTATTCAGGCAGTGCTTGTATGACTGAGCACTACAGCAGACCTTGTGAACATCTCACCCAGGACTTCACAACTGTAAAGGCAAGGTTAGGCCACTGGTATTTTTCCCATGAAATCTATACATGACAGACCTATGCAGTGCTCATGCATCCTAGAAAACAGAAGCAGCTGGTGAGCAGGAGAGGCTGGTGTTTAGGTGGCTCAGCCAGGGCTGTGGGTTTGGGTGTGCTTCCCCGCTGAAGCAACCTTGGGAAGGAATTTGTGTTGTCTTCTGTGTGGAGAACTTTCAAAGTGTTTGCTTTTGTTCAGGCTGCCTCTCTGCACAGGAGACAGTGTTCAGTGTGAGCAGTCAAGTCAGGGCACTTTGACCCACCTGGTTCTTGCTCCTCAGCCATGGTAGCAGTTTTCTCCCTCTCCTAACCAGAACTGGTGAAGGTGATGGTGACAAAGTTCACATGAACAGGGCTTTAGGTTTGCTGTGTGTCTGCTTCTCCTTTGGACCTACCAGCACGCACCCCATTACCACAGGATAAAGATAATGTCACTTACTCAGCTGACAGAAAAGCAGTACCCTCTTCTGTGGGTACTGAGTGTTAAGTACACATGGACAGTAATTACACTCTGGCTTTGCCCCAAGGCAGCTTTTGCCCAATTTTTGTATTCCTTGCAGTATTTTCAGTTAGCACAACAGCATATTTGAGCAGATAGCCAAGATCTTGTTCCAAAGGCGTGAGGAGCTTCTTGTTGCATAACACCTGGCTCACTTCCCAAATGGTACCATGCTTTCTTAGGCTTTAAACAACCTCAAAATGAGCTGCTCTTAGCTGTGCTAGCTTACTCACTAGGGAGTCCCTCTAGCTTATCTTTGATCATGTCACCCTGGTTGTTCCGTCTACCATCTTGCCTGTGCAAACTCATGAGTTATAGGTTTGGAGGTGACTCATTACTTCTGCACTGTGTCCCCTCCTCATATGATACAAAAATAAAATAAGACCATTTTGATGTTACTAAACCAATGCCAGAGCAGGAGTTTTAATGCATCACAAAGCAGAAAGAGAAGTTATTAAAGATTTATCTAAGCTTCCTTACTTTAGTGGCTAAAATGAGACAGTATGTATACACAATGGACAAACAGTAGTTTCATTTACAATGACGGAACTTAAGAATGAGAGCATCCATTGGATCATCTTCTTAGTCCTTGTGTAGATTGCAGACCATTACATTTCACCCACTTGTCCCTAAATGAAGTAAGGTGCGTTTTTTCAGTCATCTTGAATCAATTTAGGCATTTACTTTCAAAAATAAGCAGATTACTAATCCACCTATTTAATTATAGACTTCTCCCATGAGAAGTTGGAACAAGAATCAGTAAAAAATAAGTATGAAGTCACCAGAATGTATTATTCTCTGTCTCCTGTATTTCAACTTTATAAATCTTATAAAACAAATTTTGTTCTTCTTTCCTGATGGCTGATTATCGTAAACAGTAAGATTTGTAGCTCAGTGTAAGAGCCAGAGATCCAAAAAGACACGTACTTCAGCATAAAAGTCTAAGTTAGCTCAACATGTGTTCCCCAGCAATTTCCCAGCAACAAGGCTCATATATAGGATTATTTATGTTGTTGCTTTCCTAGCACATTGTACTCAGTACAGCACATTCACTTATGTAGTAAGCAGCTCTCTCCTCTTGGCTGGAGCACCACTGCCAACCTTTAGTCCACAGCCCAGTTAATCTTTTTTAATTATAAACCGTGAGATGCCACTGCAGACCTGGATAGCATCCTGCGGAAGCAGGAATTTGGCCAATGACAGAGTAGGTTTACTTTGTAGTCTTCACTGAGCTTTGCTGACAGCCACTGCAGCATAAGATCAAAGGCAACAGGAAACAAGGTGTTTTTAGCAGTGCAGAGCTAGCTTGCTTCTGGGCAGGGCCGCCCACCATCTATTGGAGAAATCACGTACCTGATTTCCCATGTTAGCTGCCTGGTTCCAAACACATGGATCCTCTCTATCTGGACATAATGCAGGGGTACCCAGCCTGGAAATTTTATGAGCCCTACTCAAGGCATGAATTTTGACACGAGATCAAGCACCCTTTGGTTATACAAAAGTTGTAGGTTGACTCTTCTGGAAGTATTAGGTATGCATTTTGTTCAGTATCACTACTTCTGACCCCAAGCCTCCTCAACTGAAAACACCCAAACAAGTGTGAACCCCATAATCCTTGTCATTCAGTCATGGAGAGTACAGAATTTAAGGAGGTAAGAGCTCGAAATGCCTTTTCCACAATCACCTCAAATTCCCTAGCACAACTCTCAGTAAGGGTAATATTTTATTTGTGACTGAAAAAGGCATGAGTCTGTCTTCTGTAGCTGACTGAAACAAGTGAGGAATAGTGGGTTGCAAAGCCTTTCTCACTGCAAAGAGGATGAGGCAAGTATCAGAGAGAAAATAGAAACTAGAATTTTTGCATGTAATGTATTTTTGCTTGGAGTTACCCGGAGTACCTCAGTGCCCACATGGGCCTAGCCAAACCTGTATTTTTTAAAGGAGACTCAGCTTTTGATGAGTTTGCTGCTGAGAGGTGAGGAGGCATGTCTTCTTCCTTCCAGGAGATCACTGAGTAGATCATGTGAGGACTTCTATGGCTATATGTGCATTACTCTAACCACTGTGAGCATGCTCAAGTCCATGTAAAGTCCACACTAGTATCTAGTTATTGGTTGACAGAGAACAGATGCTCCAACTATCTTGATCTGAACGTAAGACCTAAGAAGAGCATTGTGTTTGAGGTTCAATAGCAGGTTAAGCCTTCAGCTCCTAGGAGAAAAATCAGGTGGGGTTGGAATTCACTCTGGAAAAAAAACAGTGGGCTACAGCAGAGTCTTCTGTCTAAAACTGTGCTTACTTGAAAGCCATGCAGCTCCGAGTTTTTGAGTGCTCCTTAAGAATGAGAGAACATTGTCTTGTTTTTGATAAAGCGCAGTCAGCAGAGCCTCCACAGTTAGCATGAAATCACTTATCTCCCTGTATATATGCACTGATATAAATGTGCTCTTTATATTAGTTTATAAGTAATTGAATTCCCTTGGAGATAAAACTATTACTCAAGAAAGACATGCAGCACTCAAATGCCTGGATAATTATTACAGTAGTTTCCTGCAGAGAATCCAGCCTGCCATTTCACCATCTCTCAACTATTTGTTGAGTCTGAAATTTGAACAGACTGATCAAAATTTGCCCAAAATACAGTTTTGCTCATATCTGATTTTTGTCCTAATAGACATTCTGCTTTCATTACTCCTCAAAGTAAGTGGTGAAACTCCTAGTGACCTTGCCAGGTAACTCACTGCAAGATTCAGCCCAATTTTTATTCAAGAATGGAATGCAGAATAATACCAAGAACATGTAACTTATAATGAGGGTTACTCCTTTCGTGTGTTTACTTTCCAGCCCCACAATACTGCTACTGTAAAAAGCACCCAGTATCTTCCATTTTCTCTGTGGACTCTGGTCATGAATTCTGATTAATAAGAAGAAGGACACTATTCTGGGGAATTCCTCACCTCATAAAATTCAAAGTAGAATATCTTAACGAGGCCCATTCGAATGCAGCACTTTTAATGGAATTTCAAGGCAGTTGCCTCTGAAGATGAGTTAAATGGATTAAAGTCCAAATTGCTGCAGTATGAAGTTGATAAGTTTTCAGTTCTCTTTATATATCACTAACAGGAATTAGAATATGTATTTTGCAGAAAGCCTTGCTGGCACATTTGACAGAGGCAGAAAGGCATATGTGTGCTAGGGAGGAGAATTTGGCATGTCTTCAAAAATATGTGGAGATTAGTTTACTCCTGCTCTTAATAAATTTAGATATAATATTTAGCACAGGATAAAACAGGAATTAATATATATTAACCACCAGTGATAAAACCCACTGTATCTGTAAATAATACTTTAGGATATGAGGGTACCTGCTACAAGAAACTTGGACCTATTTTATAGAAATCAAGCTATATGTATAATCTGGTGATATCAGTAATATGGGACAGATTTCTACAGATAAGAGTCACCTTTATTGTCACTGAACCAAAAGTCCTATTTTCTACCCTGCTGTAATTAAGGTGAGAGGATAAGACAAGTTCAAATAACCTGCATAGATTATTGTAACACTTTAATAATTAGGTAATTTATACTATGAATTTTAGTAGCAGAAGAGGGTCTGAACTCAGAATGCTTTTTTCTTGGTTTTTGTTCATGAAATTTTCCCTATTTTCATATGCCTACATCCCTTATTCTTTAGCCTCAAGCAAATTCAGACCTTCTGACCTAATAGGTTAATATGCTGGGTTTGCTCTTTAAAATAATTCTATTGTGGACTTAAAAAATATTTTCCATATTAATTTATTCTTAATTTAATAATGCTATTTTATGATCAGATTAAGTAAAATTGTTTTTATCTCATACTGTAAGAGCAAAGAATTTAAAGAAAGCACTTTAAAATTTTGTCAAATAGCATCTAAAATCTATCTGTGCAAATGCTGTGTTGATCAAATATTCTAATTTTAAAACTGAATTAATAAGGTTTTATGGGGTTTTATCATTTTTCCATTGTGATACATTAATTGATATTCACTAAAAAAGAGAGTACTGGTCTTTTAGACCTTCAGCCCTGACCGTGGTTGGAAAACTGGGGAACAGTGAGCAAACCCAAAGTCATTCCAAGGCTGTGTTACAGTACCACCCACCAGCCACCCACAGGGACGCGCAAGTTTCCTGTAGGGATCCAGGAGGAGCTCCCTCAAAAATCACATGCAGCTGCCATATGGGCCTGACCAAAAGTCCATCAGGTCCTGCCTCCAGCTTGGTGGAATTGAACAGGAACATGTATTTTCTAGCCATTCATTTCTCACAGTGTGGGTGTGCTGACAGCTGCAGCTTCCCCAGATGTAGGAAAGAATATTTTTTTTTGCTTTGCTCCTAGTAATTTTTGGCAGTTATTTTGCTTTTTTCACTGCCCTTGAACACTGAGTTGCCCTTTCCTACGGAGCATCCTGTGAAGAGCTCATAATCCCTGATGGCCAGAGCCCGTCATTGACCGTGCAGCATGTGGGTTTGTTTACTCCCACCTGCACCTCTTTATCAGCACTCTTCTCCATCTGCCAGTGTATGACCCAGTCATATAGTCTGTCATCCCCTGCAGCTGGCCACTGCCCTTGCTGACCTGCCTAACTTCACATCATTAGGAAACTTTGTCACGTTGTGGCTCACTCCCTTGGCAAGGTAACTGTGGTTAATGGTGAAGAGTGCAGTTGCCAGAGCAAACCTCTGCACAGCTTTGGCCACTTCCCCCATTGCTGTCTATACTCCTCATTGCTCTCCTATCCTATACTGAGCCTTCTATCCATTCCAGCTATTTCCCTGTCTGCCTATTTTCTGTAAGGCTCTTTGGTGCAGGATTTTATCGGGAGCCTCTTCAAAACCTGGAAAGGGTAGCTGCATCTCCTTTATCAAAGTTCCCATTGACCACTGTCAGAGAACACCGGTGAGGCTACAGGATGAATCATCCCATTTGCCCAGGACGTAATGCTGTCCTTTATTGCTGCCTAAGATGTCCACCCTAACTATTGCTCACTCTCTTTAGCACTTACCACTCTGTTTCAAAGCTGAGTTTGGTAGGTAAGTGGCTGAAACCTTTCCTTCAAAAGTTGGAAGTGGAGTGTGTGCCCCTCTCCAGTAGCTCAGTGCATAGAGCAGCCTTCCATCCCTCTGCTGGGAGCAGGAAATCCGTCTGCCAAAGAGTGTCCACAGGCCCTCCAAGGCCAAGGGGTATGCAGATGGCAGCAAAACTGGTTGGCTCCGAGTAGAAAACATCCTTACTTATTAGGAAAGCCTAAATTCAGGAGGTCATTTGCCCAGAGGAGAAAAAGTGAGGCCCTAGCCTTGTTCCAGTGACTACCTCAAATACAAAATGGAAATATTTCTTGGAGGTGACTCCTAAAATAAGAGATGGAAACTCTCAAATGTGTCTTTGAATCCTGACAGAATCTGGATGTAAGAGAGGCACATGGGTGTTAGGAGTCATGGTCCTTTGGCATGCTCAGGAACAGATTCTTTGGCACATGGTGAATTCTAGTGGGATTATGAGGAGGTTCCAGCTGCTAGAAGCAGCTTTGGCAAAGCTAGAGCTAATTTGGTGTTCCGGTTATCTAACCCCAACATTTGAAAAATGAGGGAATGTCCCTTGATGCATTAGTTGGTCTGTGTGTGCTCTCATTACAACTGAGCAGGAAGGTTGATACATGGAGATCACTGGCTTCCAAAATGAAATGTTAACAGTTCTCAAAGCCAGACACCAGGATGATGATCTACCTGTGAAAGGAAAGGCCTTCACTGACAGTGGCACAGGAAAACTGCACTAGGTACTGGGTGGTCCGCCAGGCAACAAGTGAGTCCCTGAGGTCTCACTCTTTAACCTGACTGACTGCGAAGAAAATGCCTGGGCAACACGTCTGAACAAATATCAACATTTCAGGTTTACAAAGCTACAGTGGTAATTAGAGATGTATATCACTTAATGAATTTGGTATTTCATCTTCTCTTCACAGGTTACTGTGTCAGGGGTTTTTTAACAGCTTAGTTCAAAAATCTTGAACACCTAAATAATGCATGGTTAAAGTGGTAGGAATGGGATAAAAACAAAATTTGAGGAGTTTGTGAGTCTGCTACTGAGGCAAATAATACTGAGTATCTAGAAGACCTCCAATCAGAAGCCATTGTGTGTGTTCTCAGGTATGCTGGAACTAATTGTCTCCCACTGATCCCTCCATGTAGTAGATACTGGGTGAAGAAGTCACACAGCATTCAAGGCTGTGGGAATATGCCTTGGGTAGTATTTGGCCCTGATCCCCCTGCATGTCACAAGTTTCTAGAGCTCTAAACACGCTGGGGACCAGGTACTGGCTTACAGGACTTCCCTCAGGTCCTTCTCCCCTCTTTATGATAAGCATGTATTTTTGCAAGCTTTACAAACTTGTTCTGCGCAATGCTCAAGCAGTTACAAAATGTTTGACAGGCTGGTAAAATGGATGTCTCATTTATCATGTTAGAGAGACCTGTGAGGGTTGTTCTTTTTATCAGAACTTTTTTCCAGGAGCCTGATTTAAAGAACTGTTTAAGAATATGCTTCCTTAAAAGCACATTCCTAGCCTGAGGAACCTGGAAGAGTTGTGCATTATCATTAGGTACATATTTTGGTCCCTAATAGGCAGGACCTTAGTCTGTAAGGGTCACTTTCTCACTCGGAAGGGTTGGAAAGGGCACCCAGCACTTGTGTAATGCTTCTTTCCCTGAGTTGCTGACTAGCTGACAGCAGCTAAAGCAGGTCATTGATGACAGCTAAATATGTTCATGTGGCACTGCACAGCTCTGATCAGTCCACCAGCACTGTCTGTGGTGGCTTCACCCTCTGTTCCTGACAGCAGTGGTGGAAAGGTGGGACTCATCTCACCCAGCTTCAGACACCCACACCAGAGACATCTACTTCCAGCTTGTCGCCCCAGACTGTTTAGAGCTGGTGGAGAGAAACAAGCACTCAGAGGGAATGATTCATCTGGCTCGTTTTAATCATCTGCTTTGGGAGGAGATAAATCGTGCTATGGAAATGTCTTTTTTCTGTCTACTAACTATGCAGAAAGTGTAAATCACTGTCTCAGATACATAAGTCGGCACGGCAGATGTCTCAGACTAAGAAGATGAATGCCACCCTTGGTTTTTATCAGTATCATTTTTTTAATGCACACATTTAGGTACAGTGTGGTCCTACAGTAAGCCTAGAGCTGTCTAGCTGTGCACACGAGTCTTAAGACTCTTGTACAGACTTCAGAAGAGGCCTGGACAGCCTATTTAAAGGTGTTACCTTTAATGGTTTAAAGGTGTAGTGCTTTCCCATGCCTCTTTTGCTTCATGGCCTTTAGCTAGGTCCGTGGAGTAAATAGCTTGGGTATAGATGGCCCCTGCTACAGGTATCCAAAGTCATCTGAGGGGGGCCTTAGCTGTAATAGAAGAAACAGAAGGACAGCTGTTTTCTGGGGCTAATGGCATTCTCAGTAACTTTGGAGATTATTTCCTTGCTTTGTTTCTGAATGTCATGAGAGAGAGAGAGGTTGGACTGAAAGGGAAGGAGGAGGACTGGTTCCATTTGGGATTTATAAAAAAGGAAAATGAATGAACAAAAGGGACAATGAAAACTAAAGTAACTAAAAGCAAGATAGGCATTTTTTCTCTACCTCAGTATCTTAATTTTTTCTTTGGGATGATACAGTAGCATTCAGAGCAGTTTGCTGCAGAAAACAATGGAAGAAACACATTAAAAGTCTGCAGAACTAAAATTCTTCAATATCCTGGTTCATTGATTCCGAAACGACATTTTGCCATCTTTAAATTCGTGTGCATTCTGCTGCCAGCTGACTCTTGCGCAATGTTAGAGAGAGAAAAGCTTTTCAGCCACATGTGGGTTTAGTGTCACCCCATCTGTGCACCTGTGGTTTGGGTAAGGAAAATGTCCCCAACAGAGACACAGGGATTAGACAAGGCAAACTACAGCTCTGGATTTTGTGTTTGCTGGCTGGCAGGCAAGTGCCCTCCACAGTAAATGAGAGGATGAGACCACATGAGTGTATGTCACCTGTAGGGTCTACCCCCTCCAAAGAAAATCTGTTGGGGGGGCGGGGCGANGGGGCAGATTGTGTCATGGGTATCCTCCGGGTCAATGGTGCAGCCACTGGAAAAGTCTGTGCCCATTCAGCATCTAACTCTCCAACTCTTGCAGCACAAGCAATCACGAGGACACAATAAAGTTTCACTGACAGATACTACAGATACTGACAGATATTACAAGTCTCAGCTTGTAACTGTTAATCATCAGACAGTGATTTTTACCCCATCATCATGAAATCCATTGTGCCTGGGGTAAGTTTTTAGTCTCTCCTGTCTGCCAATTAAATATACCTGAACAAGTAATTTTTCCTGTGTAGCAGAGAAAATATCAGTAAATTCAGCTTTAGGGAGCAATTGCCATGGAACAGAGTAGAAGGCAGTGATTTTCATGCAAGCTGTCCAGATGAACTGCTGACTCTTGTGTACATGCACAGCACAGTGGGGACCTGGGCAGGTGGCTTCAGCCCTTCATGGGGGAAAGACCTTCACCACAGTGTCTGTAGTGAGTGGGCTGTGTATCAACACTATATTACCAGACATTGAGTGTCTGGTTTGTTAGATAGTTGTGATTGATTCTCATTGTAGAAAAAATAACACAGCCCAGTGTTGTGATTCAGAACACTGTCTCATCTTAAAATCTTATATACCTTAGTGGCTTTAGGCATGTTCCCTAATGTTAAATATCTTCAGCAGGAGTGGTTTAAATCTTGGTCTCCTGTTTCCCTGGGGAGTAACTGCAGAAAGATGCAAATGGCAGATATTTCACTGGCTGTCTCAAGAAGAAGGACTATTTTTGCCTACCTCCCCAGTCAGTTTCAAAAGCATAAACTCTGAGTGGAGTTGCATTGACACATGTCACTGTGCCTCTCAGAGTGCCCACTCTGCCAGCCCGCTACAGACCCAGAGGCACAAACTCCCCTTAAGCTCTCGTTTGGCACACTGGCTTCCTGAATTAGTTTTTTCCATGCCCAGAAACGCAGTGGTCCAAGGGAAGAAGGATGCTGGAATTTGTTAGGGTGTGTGAAGTGTTTGGTTGTTGCAGTGATAATGCCTAGAAGAAAATCTTCACTGGAAAGGAAAAATTTGCAAGTCATTCTAGAACTTATGTGGTGGACAGCAAAGAGGGCGCTGGCAACTGCCCATTACATGGAGAAGTTAAAAGAAATGAGTGTATCCTTGTTTAGTATAAACTGAAGCTTGACACTGGTCTGTGCAGCAAGTGAGGCAAGAGGTATTAGTTACAAGCAATGTATTACTAAGAAAATGCTTTAGAATTATTTTGAATGAGCTGAGCATTCGCAGGCAGTCTGTTTTTTAAATTGAAACATTTGGCAGGTGGCTTGCAACCTTTCCATTATGTGTTTAATACAAGGTCACATTAACTTTGGACAATTCATTGCCTTGCTAATGCGTCTCTTGTTATGTGGGAGGCTGCCCACACAGTCTTCTATTGAAAACTGAAATAAATGGAGATATCAGGAACATCTTTATCTCTCTGAAAGCCACACAAAAAGGCTAGGTGTTTATATCTTCGCTGCTGTACATTGTTTTTAGATATCAGGCCATCAGAGGCCACAAGCCTTCTTCTTATAAAATACAGCTTTGCTAGGCAAACTAATGGTGCTTTTAGCTCAGATCATGCATTCTTATCTGTAGGGAAATAACTAAATAGTTCTTTCCATAGAAATATACATTTTCTTTCATAATGTATTAGTTCAAATAAATAAAAATTTAGGTTAGCTTTAAAGAAGAGATTTTCTATTCCACATACTAATTCACACCAGGATAAGGAAGGATTTTTTAATTTTTTTTTTTTTTTTTAATGTGGACCTCTCTTGGTCTGCCTTGAATATACATAAATGTTTGGCAATAATAGGGTCTCTCATTGTCCTGGCTTTACTTACATGTTTTCTCCTTTTAATGCATGCAGTAAATTCTGGACAGTTTTGAAGTTGTAGATTCCTGGATTTCAACGTGAACTATTGTTACTTCCTGCTTTAGGTGAATGGACCAACTAAACTGCAGTCAGCCTCTTAGAGAAATCGCTGCTGAGTGTTGTGTGTGGGTGACTGACAACTTCAGCAGAGGTTGAATGGGGTGAATTTAAGAAAGGCAGGTAGAAAGCCCTAAAGGCAGTGGCCTGCTGCTGAGGTCTGCCAGCACGTTTTGATCTCAGTGAGAGTTCAACCAGCTAACCTCTCTTCGCTCATTCATTCACAAGCTGGATACATTATCGACTGACAGCTGTAGGATAGCAGGGCTGTACCAATTCATGTTTGAGGGTTGAAGGGGCAAAGATTTTAGGTGAAAAATTTCCAGCAGGATGATAGCTTAGTTATTATGGGGCAAAGCTCCAGTCCAGTCTCAGTCTGTGTGGGACTCAAACTAAAAAAAGTTAGGATTGCCTGGTCAGAGATGGACTTCAGGGCAGTCTGTGGGTTGGTCTCATTTTTGCCATCTGGCTACAGCCACAGGAGACCTCTTTTTCCAGGGATCGCTGAAATGCCTGGTGATCCAGTTCAGTATTAATCATACTACTTATGTTGCAGTCATTTTGCATAACTTCAAGAATAATATGTTGTCTTCTCTCTCTTTTAAGAAACACCATATTCCATAAACTGGCCATTCCTGCATTTTCCAAGACAATAACAATTTCAGGTGCTGTTATAATCGCTTTTGTTGCTTTATCAAACTCAATACTACATTTTTCATTCATTTACACATCCTGACAGCACTAGTTTAAGTGGTGTGTTAAACCTTTCTATGTACATCAAAGCAACATGTAATTTTCACTTCCATTTTACCCAACGGTTTCTAAATCTAGAGTGATAATTGTTATTTGCATTCTAATTATGCGTCTGTTCATCCAGCGGCTTTGCAACGATCTAAAAACAAAGAACATTTTGTGGCAAGATCCGGTGGGTTCCTTTGCTGGTAAAGCTCCACGTGCCTTCAGACGGGCCTAAGATTTGAAAACTAAAATGCAGGATGGATTTCCTTAGTAAGCCATGTGTTTTCTTCTCCGCAGGGGATGAGCGCTCCCGGGAGTCTCCAGCCCCAGCCGAAGCACAGATGCAAGCTGGGGCGGAAGGCAGTGGACGGGTGAACCGCTGCTGCTGGAAATGTTCCGTGACACAACTCAAGAAGATTTTCTGGGGTGTAGCCGTGGTCCTGGGTGTCTGCTCCTCTTGGTCGGGTTCAACCCAGCTAGCAAAACTGACCTTTAAGAAATTTGATGCACCCTTCACTCTAACGTGGTTTGCAACAAACTGGAACTTTTTATTCTTTCCTTTGTATTATCTTGGACATGTTTTTAAGTCAGCTGAAAAGCAGTCTCCAAAGCAAAGATACAGGTATGGGAGCTTTTTTTAATCCCATGGCTCTTGCATGCTGCTCTACATTTCACAGACATTTTGTTCAAATCAGTCAGTTACATCAAACTTGTGTTTGTTTTCCTCTCCAGGTTTGTTACAGGATGGTCTGAGTTCACTGTGTGTCCTATGTTAGGTGCTATTATTATTCCTAATATAATTTCACTCCAGCAGTAAGAAATCTAGATTTATTTCCAACATACGCAAGTCATGTAATGAAAGTCTGCATTTTCTGCAATTATTTATCCAGAGTTTTCTGCAAACATATTTTTTTTTATTAATACCTCTTTCCCTGTGGGGGAAAGTCACCCATGACTGACTTCGGTGTCAGTCTCTGAGTTAGCTAAGTAAGCTTTTCTTTTTCCAAGCTCAAGACTAGAGCAGAGCCTTGAATAGCTGAGTAAAAAGTACTGCAGTATTTTCCTGGCACTATGCCCTTGACATCAAAGGCCAAGCTCTGATCCCAGTTAAACTTGAGCTGTTATGTTTATTTCCGGGAGGAAGCGCAGTCATAACCAAAGGCAGCACTTTGTCTTTAGCACACCTTGTCTTTATAGCAAGCCAAGCCTGCAAAGCCTGAGTCGCTCATGGAAAGCCCTGAGACTGCCTGTCCTCTGTGAGAGGCTGAGGATGCTCTGTCCGCTTGAAGGACTGCCTCTCACTGAGCACTCCCTCAGCTCTGCTCTGCTCATTTTGGCCTGAGAGGTGTCTGGGACAGATGGGATGACTCAGCCATCAAGATGTCCCATGTCAGAGAGCTTCCCTGATACGTGGAAGGACATGAACAACCTTTTCCCCTTCTGTTACCCAGTGGGGCTCATAGACTTTTAATGAAGTAGCTCAGAAAACTAAACAATAAGAAGTACACATTTCTCAGCTCCCAGCTGCGCAGCAGCAAGGTGGAAACTTACTACAAGAAAAATCTAAAAAACTAAGTTACTCAGGAAATGCTCTACCTCAGATGACTAGGGTTAAGAAATTTTACTGCTTAGCCATCATTACGGTTTCTTAATCTTTTAAATAATGTGGGGGCTGCAGATAATGGATATGACCATTCACTGCAGGTTCCAGAGCAGGATCCAGAAGTTCTAAAGGCATTTTCATAAGTTCCATGCTTCCTGCGCTTCAGTCTGCAGGTTGTACTTGTGCATGGCAAATGTGGCTGCTTCAGAGATAAGAGGAGCATGGAGGTTACAGAAAGCTACAGTTTAATCTAAAAACAGCAACAAATGCTAGCCTAAAAGCAAATACCTTTTTGTTTCTTTACTTTTAAGTATTTTTCTTCCCATCTGCTCTCAGATAATGTTTTAAATACTGCTGAATTCTGGGGTGAGCGGTTGTGGTTTGCCAGATCCCTGGGGTTAAAACCCCAGAGCGCTGTACTCATTGCTGCAGTAAATTGATACAGCTGGTAGTTGTCTTTCATTAATTAAATGAGGGCTGAATTGAAGAGCAGGTGCAAGCCCTGCAGCCTGTTTGGGATGCAGAGGGACATCATTAACAGTAGGCTTGCCCAGGCTTCAGAGTGTGGTGTTTTTGTGTCTGACAAGCAGACACAAATAGGGTTAAGTTGGAGGTTTTTCTGCATGTCAGGGAAGATGTGTGCATTTGGAGATGCAGCTGTGGCTCCCAGCTTTGCTGCAGATTTGTTCTGTGGTTTGGAGCAAGTCACACTGCAGACCTCTGATTTCCTTGTACTCTCTGTTCTTTTGGAGGAGCCAGTCCTGTAGGGAGGAGGGAGAGCTCCCCTTACCATGTGTTTACTTAGTGTCTGCCTCAGCATGTCCCCTATCTGCACTGAGGCCTTTTGGTGGTGCTGCACCAAGAGTTACTGTGAAATTATTTATTGTTCACCTGCCTGCTCCATTACAGCTAAGAGGTCACATGCATATGCATCAGTAAACTCAAGCATTGCAGCCCAGCCTCCCCTCCTAATTACTCCTCCTTTTTCCATGTTATATATGTGAGACAAATATATTTCTCTTTGAATATATGGAGAAATTCTCTTTGAATATGTAGAGAAAGAGATGCAGAGGGACTTTGCAGCTCCATATGAGGCATCACCATCTTCAGGAAAGCTAGCAGACCAGTCATGGTTGGACACGTTAGGGAGATATTTCACAGACTTCTAGGTAGTTAAAAGAAGACAATTCTGACCTAGAACTGTAAAGAAACTGACATAATCACTTTCTACTTTTGTTATTCTTCACTTTCATCTATATTTTACATCTTATCTGAGCTATGTGGCAGGAATTTGGAACAAGATAAATTAAAAGGTGATAGTGGGAGAAGGTGGAAATAGGATGTCTAAGTCACCTTAGCAGTGAAGTAGGAAAGGAAGGGGTTCTCACATCTTGCCTACACAGGCTGCTAAAATCCACAGGTACCTAGTGTTTTGGCCAGCAGAGCTCCCCCAGGACACCTCCCCACCCAGCTCAGCAGGACTGGGCTGCTCGGTCTCCCCTCCACCTGGCACAGGCAGTGCTTTCACACCGGCCCTTCCTGAGGGCACCAGAGCCAGCATGTGTGCTTTGCGTACCTCCCAAAGTACCTGCTTTGGGTACCTGCCCAGTTAGAAGGCATGTAACAAACAGCAACCACCAGGAAAAATAGACAAAAGGGGGATCATAAAATGTAGCAACAATGAATAGATGTGTAGTGCCTCCTGCACAGGTTATATGGTTTATTACAGTTTTAAAATTCCTGTTACATTGTACCAGTATGTATGCTCTGCTGTAAATATGTGAATTTTTATGTTTTGTAGTCTCACAAGAAGAACGTACCTGTCATGGACATAAACCAGTTTTTAGCTGGTTTATGACAGAAAACCAGATGTTTTTTTCCCTTTTTATAGCATGTATAATAGTAGTAAATTTGCTACCAAAATTTGGTAGTGACGTATTGAACATAATAGCAGGTTTATTCAGTTTCTTTATCAGATTTTGAGTATTAGGCCACAATGTCTTAAGGACTTATGATTGAACCATATTGCATGGTAAGGAACTTGCTGTTTTAGCTGAAGTAGACTATCAGCGTGTCCACACCGCGGGGCAGAGTCACTCTTCATAGCAAACCAGAATTCATGCATTCACTTCCAACTGCTGCTTCCCTGTGCAGCTCCATCAAATGCTGCCAGGGTTGTGCCCAAGTGTAGACTGCTCAGGGAGAACTTCTCCCATGGTTGCTACCAAGGATGTTGTGGCGCAGGACTGCATGCATGGAAGCGATACAGAGAGTTCTGGAAGGTCACGGAAGATCATGCCAGGGTCAGCATCACTATCCTGTTTCTTGTGCAAGTGCTCACTAGCTTAAAATAAAATTACTGTAACTAAATTATTATTCATTTCAACTGTTATCCAGTCCAGAAATAACACGTCATGATTTGTGCACCTAATGCACCATTTAAGAGTACTTCATACTTTTTGCTTCCAAACTGCTTTATAAAATGACACATTTAATATGATGAGCTATCCTCCATCGTACATACATTATTAATTTATGAGGTAACATAAATTAAAAGCACTAGGGCTTATAAGTCCCTGGCTACATGAAAGATTAAATTTAAATCTTTGCAAGATATTGCTTAGCTTTGTGTATCTCTAGGTAGAAAACACGCCTTCTATAAAGATTCGCCCTCAGTGTTCCAGCTGGGAGGAATAATAGAGGGGTTTGTTCACATTTTAGAAAAATGCATCAGAAAGCTTGTTTATTTTGATTGTATAGGCTTATCTAATGGCTTCTTTCAGAAGGAAAGAAAGGAAAGGACTTTCAAGAAAGGTTTGCAGGATTATTTATTTATTTATAATTTAGATCTTGATTTTTATTTCATAAAGCTCTAGGACTATAGAAAACACCAGAAGCTAGAACTAAATCTCTTCTGAAACCTTGAATGGACCTGATGTGTTGGGTGAATGAAAGATTCCTCGCAGTGCAGTCCCTGCACTGATTTGCAATCAGATTTGAACATATTTTAGAATGTTCTTTTTCACTGATTCAGAGTTTTGTGTCTGTATTGCCCCCAAATTATCTGCCATTCATCTTGCAGAATTTGAAGATTTTTTTCTTTGAAAACAAAGAAAAGGTTACAGGTAGCACTGAAGTATTGTTCTGTCTTTGAAACGGAATCAAAGTACTAGTGCAACAGTGGCAGAGGACTAGTGTAGTAGATCCCACTTACTCTGACATACCAATATATTGACTTCACAGGAGTCTCATTTGATTTATATGCCCATGGGCTTAGAATCAAGATTTGGTTCTTCAGGGGCCACGAAGTTTCAGTGCCACAGTTTCATTTGAGGTCGAGGAGAATATGGGCCAGTTTCTAAATGTGTTTCACAGGTATTTCGGCTATGATGGAAAAGGTGAGACACTAGCCATCACTCCCAGTAATACAAGTAGTTGAGTCCATTAGTTTGATCCTAACTCATATGAAGTGCTATTCGCTGCACCATGGATACTGCCCTCCTTTTCTGCAGCAGGCAGAGCCCCACCGGTTACCAAACACCTGGCCATGATGAAGCTTTAAGGGGAAAGAAGCTCAGAGCCATTTGGCATGACTGGATGCTGTTTTACTATTGATTTTTCAGTGGTTGGTGTTCGTGAGTTGCTCTTACCCAACAGCATTAAAATGTTGCAGGGTGGTTAACTTTTGGCATCCTGCTGATTTATATTGCTACTTAGATGGGAGCTTTGCCACCAGAGCAGACAGCATTAAGAAAGTCATAAATAAGCTGTGGAGGCTTCACGACATGACAAGTGCAAGTGATTTTAGCAAATGTCACCCAATGAAGCATGTTTTTTTCAAAAAACTTCAGTTTATAAACTCTATGTGTCTAATTTAGAACATTATCCTTAAAATAATACTATTGACTTTGTGTTTCTCATAATAAAATCAATTTACATTTCAAGTTGACATTAGCTTCTTGGGGAAAATAAAAATAATAATAAAAAAAAACCAAAGAACAAAATAAACCATTGGCATAAAAAGATAAAGCATCTGATCCTTACCCAAGTTCAACAGAGACCAGTTAGGAGTAACTCCAGATTAAATCAGTTTGATGTCTACAGAAAGAGATCAATTTGATCTCTACAGTCATCTCTCAGGACTCACCTTTGTGCTTGGCATCAAAACAATTAATTAAAAGAAGATGTGGATATTGTACAAGAGGTTTATAATACTTGTAGTCATCTTTATCTCTCCTGCAGATATCTGAGGTGCTGGCAGTGTTGTGTTATTGATAGATCACTGTACCACTTCTCTGACTGTTTTCAGTGAATATGCACTTTTCTGCCAGAGGGGTCTAGCTTCTGAAGACAAGGCCAAATTGTACAACCAGCAAGTAGCAGTAGTAATGGAGCCTTCTGCTGGAATTGCATGAAGTTTGTGGTAGTGGCGGTGCTGGTGGACATGTGTCCAGTATCCAACCTGCTGTCCGTATGGCATCAAGCTTGCTCATGGAGCATCCATTCGGGCTTAGCTCACCTGAAGCCCCAGCCACAGAGCTCAGGGTGATGCTGTTGTTAACTTCTGTTTCTCAAGTCAAGTAGTTACCACTTCCTGATGAAACCTGCAGTAGCTGCTGTTTCTTGCCTTTTGAAGAGGGAAGTGTGTCCCCATGGGAAGTGGGATGGGTGCGTTGTCACCCCACAGGGGTTCTGGAGGTGGCTTCTTGCTGCTGCCTTGACATAACACAGCTATGCTGTACTATGGCCAGATGATTGCATGAGCCGTGGTTTCAGCTGCTTCTTTGGGGAGACTTGTTTTCTTAGGTGATTGAAGATTAATGTCATGGTCTCTTGGTCTTTATGCATCCTGAAGCAAAATTTTCTCAGCCAGCTCTCAAAAATATGCTCTACACGCTGCCTGTTCCCAAGAAAATAACAGCTCCAGAGTAGACTAGCCTCCTGTTCACATCAGTCTCCTCTGAATACAGTACCAGGGGTTGGATTAGGGAGAAAATGTGCCACAACTGGCTTCTCAGTGTCACGCTGCATATTCCAGCACTGACAGCTTGGAGCTGACTGTCTGGTTTACCCACAGAATTCAGAGGGAGGGCAAAACCTACAGCAGAAGCACAAATGTGAGGTAAACAGGAAAGGGTGAGGAGGAGAAAAGGCCATGATCAAACTGACTGCTAGTGGGATCCCTCCACCATCCCAGATTTAGGCACCTAACTAGAATTGAGATACCTCTCCATTCAATGTCTTCCATTGAAAAGCTTAAAAAACTGCTCCTGGACCATGGTGAAGGTGATAGTTTTTCTCTCCCTCAAATGCACGGTATGGAGCTTGGTACCTGCATCAGACTCGACGTGAGTGGCTGGCAGAAAGCCACATAATGGATGGCCCAGTCCTAGCTTCTCTGGAGGTGGCTCTTACAATGGTAAGCCTGCATGGTGGGCTCAGGAACGTAAGGTGGAATTTATATGCTTACCTCCCTTTCTAAACCTCCTGGAAATACCTTTGAGAGATTTCTTTTAAAATTCTATTTGACTCATTTGCTAATTCCTTCTATTCAGGTAGCTAACTCTGTCTCTGAGAACTCATGTCAGCTTTTGTGAGAAAATGGTCATGGGTCCTTCTTCAGGACACCAGTCCTTTCTAATTTAACCTCACAGATTATACTTGGAGTTTGCATTTGTTTTTCAGACCGTGATGTTCTGAAAAGAGCTTAACTTTTGTGTCCTGTGAAAAGCTTTCCCTTAATGTGAAGAGCCTTCATCTGTTGAGAATCACCTCTTCTGGGCTTTTGGACTTCTGTGAAGTGCTAATTGTGAATAAAAATTGGCTACTGCCTGATCAGGAGAAACTCACATTCTTTAATCTTGAGCCTGGTTTGCAAAATCATTCCAAGGATGATTGAATTAAGTAATGTCCTGTAATTTTGTCTTGTTGTTCCATTACTTTTGTCTCCTCTGCTGTGGCTTGAACAGATGCTTCAAAATAATTACATTACCTGCCTCCTATGAGGTAACAGTGCTTGAGGCAGGGACTAGAAAGAGAATTGTTCTTGTTACCTGCAGACAGGGCATGTGCTATGAAACAATGTATTTATGTAATGGCTTTTGCTTGGAAAAAAATGTTGTGTCTTGCAGCACCGAATGGTCTTTCCCTGGTCAGTAGTTGAACTGCATTTCATTAACACTGTCTCTGGTTATTTAAGCAAGCTGCCAAGCTCCCACACTGCTAGGGCTTTTCTCAAGAGACCTCAAGAGCAAATCTGCCTCTGCTGGTCCCACCCAAGATGATCTGACCTCTCTGCACTCACTGAGATCATGGGACAAAAGCAAGCCAGGCTGAAGGGACCTCGGGTCACCTTCTCCCTCTCCTGCCTCCAGGCATGATCTGCACACACAAACAGAAAAGTAGTTGTATTTTATGGCTGGCAAAGGAAAAAAAAGGGCAGGGAAAAGAGTGTGTGATCATGTTTACTGTATACAGGAAGAAGCAGAAAGCTGAGGTGAGCATGGATTTGCTGTTTTTCCAACCATCATAACATGGAAGGAGGTTTCACAGGTGGTTTTTTTTGCAGAATGCTGTTAACCTTGGTCACCACACCAAGTACATTGACCCCAAGTGCACAGACTCATTAAATGCAGACTGTCCTAGATAGATTCTTCATGATGTTTACAGCAGCAACAAAAATAACAACAAAACCCAGGAAGGAGTGATAAGAAATTCTGCTTTTGTTTTTTCCAGCCCAGATCTGTGTCAAAATACCTTGAAGGCATCTACCTTTAAAGCTGCTTTAAAAAAGGAAAGTGCATGTATGGCAACAGACTTTGTAGCTATAATTAACAGCTCTCAATAAAGACAGATGATACAGTGCAAAGTGTTGGAGGCTGGCAGTACTACAGAAATGGAAAAAACCTATTTGTCCAGCTGCCTAGTGGTTATGGACTGCGTCCAGATTTCCCAGGATCGTTTGTGTTTGTATGAAAAGGCAGCCTCATATAAATGCACATGTACCTGGCTGAGGATCCTGTTCTGTCCAGGTCTCCAGGAGCTGGCCACCCTTGCTTGCCAGACAAGCTATAAGTGGTAAAAAGAGACAAATAGCCAAAGGTGGAGGTTGGTAACAACAGAGGTGTATGAACAGGGTATCATGAACTCAAAAACCCTGTTGAGCAGCTACATAATGTTGTTTGTGAACATCCATAAGGGCTTTTGGAGGGAAATAATGTTAAGGTATGAGCTGATGGGTAGACAAGTTCATATATGTGTTCACACACTCATGTACAACCATTTTGTGTTTTCCGATGCTAAAATACCTGTCCAAATAGTAGCTTTTTGCCAGAGAATCCAATCCAAAAATGGGGACAGCAAACAACATATAGTTTTGTTACCTTGTTCACCTGCTTTGGGTGACAGCTAGTGAAGACTGCTTCTCTTCATCCTGGCTGTAGAAAAGGAAACAACCCTCCTGTTGCCTTTTTTTTTTTTTTTTTGACAGTCCTTGGGGTCAGGGCTACAACACAGCAAGTTTAAAGGAAAGAACTTCATTTACTTTATGGCTTAATGGTCATTACCATATCATTTGGGTCTCTTGGCTAAGCAAGCATACACTAAGTCTCCTGTGGCTGCCTCATCTGTTCCTCATATCTCTGACTGAGCTCTTCCTGACCTAGAGGTGGTGTTGGTTGATTGTGGTTTGTTAATTTATAAATTGTGTCCCTTCTCTTTGGAGCTGGGAGCTGTTTACTCACTTACTGAAGCTGTTCATTTCTCAAGCAGTTAGAGACTGCTGCAATGCTCCCTTCATATCCTCGAATACCTTCTACTGCCTGAGTGAAACATTCAGACTCCCACTGGGGAAGTGGGCCTCTGGAAGCCTTACGAGAAGGATGCCATCCCCCACCTCTTTCAGCATCCTCAACTGTTGAGCCTCAGGGATCTCAAGTCCCTTCAAGCACCCACGAGTGCCCGTTCAGTGACAGAGTAGTACTAATCATCATGTAGTACATTGCTAAGATGAGGCACCTTGGATGGTATGAATCCAGGTCCATTTGCTAGAGGAGGTCTCTATGTCTTTTTCCTCTACATGATCTGGCATTTGCCCTTGTGTTGCATCTGGAAAAAATGTTTTGCTTCACCAAAATTCTACGTTTTTTAAACTTAATTATCTTCACTGTATCTATTATAGAGGCCAGCCAGGCCAACTGAAAATTATATCTTGTCTTTTCTGTGCTGGAACTGCAACTTTCTTCACTAGTCTGGCTTATTATACCTTCAGCTGGAGTACATATAGATTTCCAAGTACAGAAAGATAATTCTTCCAGTACTAAAAACTCCTATTCAGTAGGACACTAGAAAATAGCAAGAATGTCACCTCTATTTTCAGTATCTCTTAAGACTGACTGGAAGAAAAATGAAAACACAGCTCTGTAATATTGTCTGATATTTTTTCCATTTAACAAGTGGTGGTCTTGTTAGACCATCTCACCACAATACCCTGAACATCAGGTCATAGAATCATGGCATAATTCTAGCTGCTGGGGACCTAGGGAGGCAGCTCTAGTCCAACCTGTTCAATGCAGAGCCACATCATATCTACCTTTAAATTTTGTTAATGATTAGATGTCTGCAGGCACCAATGAGGCATAACTGTTACTAAATGTAGGTGTGCTCTATTGCATCTTTTACTGTGCTGTCTTCAGGATATCCCAAAATTACACATACCAGAACATATTGCCATGAATGTACCCATTCTGCTTCTTTTTGCCTGTTTTTGCCAGAGCCATCTTAAATGTTTTTCTGTCCTCAGGCAAAGATATGTTGATCCATACAGGGAGCATTTTATTTATTTTTAATTAACCTTGAAATTTAAAAAGAAATTGTATTAAGCTGCTGAAATGAGAGCTGAACTTGTTTTTAATAATCAAATAATTTTTCACTTGGCATTTTCAGTATTTCATGAAGTTCTCTATATTAAATGTGATGCGTACAGGCAGCGCTTGACCCTATCTAGAATAATTCCACTGAGCCCCAGGACAGAATGCTGATTTCATCACAGAATGGCAGGGATCTTAAAGATCATCTAGTTCCAACTCCCCCGCCATGGGCAGGGACACCTCCCACTAGACCAGATTGCTCAAGGCCCCATCCAACCTGACCTTAAACACTTCTAGGGATGTGGCATCACAGCTTCTCTGGGCAACCTGTTCTAGTGCCTCACAGCAACTAATTTCTTCCTAATTTCTATCAGAGAATGTCTGGCTGAGTGAATATTAAAAATATCAAATTAATAACTATTTAGGTGTATTTCGTCTTACAGAGGGGAACTCAGGTTTTGACCAGACTGAAATTCATCCTGATCCGCTACATTACTTTTTGAAAAGTGTCTTTTGATTCTGGAGAAGTGAAATAGAAAAACCTAGTGTTGAAAAAAAGTGCGCCAGATGAGGATATAGTGACATACAGACACATGATCATCTGCTTTCTGTTAATATGCATGCAGACCTGCCCTTACGCATGAAATTTTTAACAATTAAGGCCAACTGTCTGAAAGTCTTAGAGCATTTAATAAAGAGCTGTATGGATTTCATAGGTTTTTCAGACAATTTACAAAGCCGTGCTCTTCTGTATTTCCAGATAGATCCTATGCAGTAATTTTCCTATGCCTTACCAAGTTCCACATAGATTTTTTAGCAGAGTTGTACCCTTGATGATGTAAGACAGATAACTGTACAGGAATATGATAAAGATCAGCTAAACCATGCATTGAGGAGGATGAGGGAGGAGCTAAGTGACATCAAGCAGAATAAGGAGGTATTTGAAACAAGGAAGGCGGTTTCTCTCAGTGTGATAGTGAGCTGTCAGGAGTCTGAAAAACAAGAACCTCGAAGAGTGGTTAGTGCATGCCTTGGGAATCAGAGATGGTGGGCCAAATGTTGTGTGTTGTGGAATCAGAGTGCCTGAGCTCTGCTGAAACATAACATTTGCATGAGTGATAGTACTTACCAGCTGCTGTATGAGCTAAGATGGCTCAATGAATCCTATGTGATTTCAGTGGACAGTGTGCTTCTCGTGGTAGTGCTCATGTTTGAAGTCCTGTGACTGGCTGCTGGATTTTAGCATGGGATATACCAGGGCTTGGTTTGGCTCAGCAGCCATCCAAGTGATAGAGGTCCAGATAAGTCACTCAGAACCACCTAGGGAAGATATAATCGTACCACCAACAGTTATTTCATGTGTTAACGGATTTGTTTCTTAACAAGAATGAATGTGCAACTAAAATTTGCCAAACTGTTAAAGATATCTTCTTGTGTTCTTTTCAAAAGTAAGCAGTGAATTGGCTTTATTTTCAGGTGAACAGGAGTAATAATGAGGAAATTGCTCTTGAAAATTGTGCCAGTTATATGTATAGTTAATTGTGGACTTTAGTTTTGGCTGGCAAGTTGCAAACTAACTTGTCTCCTGCTTTATATTTCTTGAGCTTTGCTTTGTTTTAAAGATTAAAACAAAACAAAAAACAGCTGGCTTCCCAGATTTGTTTGCTGCAAGAAACCAGACACAAGTAGTTTCGAGAAACTGGAGACAAGTGTGTTTGCTCCATAGCAGTTGTGCTAAAAACAAACTGTTCTCTTCGTCAGTGGGGCTTCAGACACTTTCCACTATTATGCTGCTGGTATCTGGAGTCTCAAAGGCTTTTGCGTAGCATAGAACAGTAAATAACCACAGATTTTGGGGACATGTGGAAACATCTCGTTAGGGATATTTGAGAGAGAGATTACAAAGTCTTGGTATCAATCTCATGTTGTGGTCTGAGTGTGCAACAAAAAAATATCCTTCCGCAAGTAACTCGGCTACTGAAGGCTGTGTGTTTGTCTTTGGCAAAAATCTCAGCTTTTGCAAGCCTTTGGGCTAACAGCCATGACCACACAGTTCTTCCATATGAAGCATGCTGATGGCATCTACTAGATGTTGTGCAGCTGACAGGAAAAAGATGCAATAGTTCATTAGTTTTTTCATTCTGTTTAATTCAGACACTTTCAAAAGGAATGGCACTGAAAGCTTTGTCATACTGAAGGTGCATAATAATTGCATCAAAATTGCCCATCTGCGGCTAAAGCAAGATAATTGCCTAGGCGTGTTCACATTTGCAGAAGAGATTTTGAATAATAAATGTTTATAAAGCCCTTCTGTCATCATGTTATCCAATCCTCACCCATGAGCCAAACTCTCAGTTCATTTACACTCTTTTCAAACCAAAAATATCTCATGTTGGCGCAGCTCTGGGGTGGGTGAAGATGAGAATCTGGGCTAGTGTAAGTTACCTGAAACTGGCTTCCAGCTCCCCAGCAACATTTAGGAGCCAAATGGAAAGAGAGTAATCAGCAAACCATGATGATTCCTTGCTAGTGTTATTTTATGAATCTTTAATAATTTATTTGACTAATTACTAAGATTTAGGAGTGCCAGTGCTGATTTTCAGTGATGCTGAATGGCACTCTTTCCTGAGGAGCAAAGCTTGTCAAAGGGTCAGAGCCACAAAAAGGCCAAGACATGTGCCCCATCCCGCAAATAGCCCTAAACATCTACGTGTGGCTTCCAGCAGACATTTCCTCCTCCTCGGGAGCCTCTCTTCTCTGCCAGAGGTAAGGTGTAGGCAGATCCGTCCCCACAGGCTGAAGATACAATGGCACTGGCAGCAGCAGATGAGACACAAGCCATCTTAATTTGGTTTCTCATGGCTGATCTAACCTACTCCAGCAGATAAGCTCCTTAGCACACACTCAGCTCACCCAAGCCTTTGAACATAGTCCCTCCATGCTCGACAAAATGCAGACAGCTGAAAGACCTGTCCTGGTTTAAGTGCATGCTTACCTGGTCAATCCCTCCTCCTCAGGGACTCTGTTTATAGCTGCCTCTCTGTTCTGATGCTCTCCCCTTTTCTGGCAATTAAAGATATAATAGCACTGACCAGACAAGATTTGTTAATGCAGTTTTGTTTCTTCTTCGAGAATGAATTAATTGATTTTTCCATTAGACTTGGTACAAATCACGCTGATGTCCGTGTAGTCCTCAGTGTGCCTGAGTGTTCCCGATAGCTGTGTTACAGTCATCACAACACATCTCATGCCTCCTCCCTGCTCACACAGAGCTGTTCACTCCAGCCCACCACTACACAATGAACAAGAGTGGGAAATTTGCACTGAGATGGAAAATGTCTCCAGCTGAATGCCAGGTTCACCTGTTTTCTGCGAATGCATGCCACTTTCTGCTTGAACAGGAACTGTCATTGCTGTGGGATCCCTTCAACAAAATAGCCACCTGCCTCCCCCATGACCAGCTAGCTATGCAGCTCTTGAGCTCAGCCTTGGTATTGTAGTGAGATTTCAGCAGGCTGTACCTCCTGGGTAACCCCACCATGGCCGTGGCAAAACTGACCATGTCTCCAGCACTGGGAAGGTAGCCAGCAACCCTAGAAGATAACTAAGCTGGTGTCCCCAGCTACCTTGAGCCCTGTGCATCTCAGAGTGCTTTTCCCACTTGCCTTAGGGAGGTGCTTTAGATCCCTTCCCTGCAGTAGCAGGGGCCAGCCAGAGGAGCATCACCCTCGCTGCTAGGGATCCAGCAGAGAGTAGGGTAGCAAAACAGGCACTGCCTCTGCCATGTTTCTGAACAGATAGCTGAAACCACATTGCTGCTTTTGTCGCTCTTCCTGGGAAACAATCTGTAAAGAAAGTCAGACTAAAATTAGTAGCAATATGAACTACTGTTCAGTACATTTTTCTGTCTCTCAAGGGCTTAAACTTATTGAGTAACCTCCCTTTCTCTGAGTTTCATCACAGTGCATTAAGTTTTGAGAAAGGGCTGAGTTCAAACACTGAAGCTCTTTATTCTAGTTGTGTAGGTGCAGTATTGATAGAGCCAAATTTAGCAGATTCCCTTGTGCACATTTACAGTAAAATGAGCCAGATTTTGTGTTAGGTACCTTGGGAGGAGAGGGGGAAGGGAATGACAGTAAGGATATCACAGGGCACTGTGACTCTGAATGACTCCATTGCTGAGATTTAGTGAGGCGTCAGGATATTTTGGGTAGCATTTTTGAGGTTCTGCTGCTGGCTTTTCCATTCTTGCTGAAGGCTGTGGTGGAACTGTAAAGATTCAGTTGGAAGGAGTGGTGAAGCAGTAGTAAAAGCTGTTGGAAATGTCTCCTTGTGGTGTTGTACATGTGTGTGTGTGTATATATGTGTGTATATAGGCACCATTTGATGTCAGCTACATCCCTTTATCCTGCAAGAACAGGGACTTGCCAGGGAGGTAACAGGCTGTTTTACTTTTGACAGTATTCATAGAACATCCTGCAGATCAGGAGCTTTCCTGTAAACTGCAAACTGTTGAAAGGAAAGTGAAGCCACGGATTCTGTGCTTTCTAGCTCTAGGGTCAATGTGGGGTCATGCTCTTGAATGGGGTGGAAAAATTCCCTTGTGCAACAAGTGTCTTACCCTGCGAGTCTGGATAGAAAAGCACAGTCTCCAGGATCAGGCCCGAGTTTGTTTGCTGAGGGAGCTGGCACTTGCCTTCTTGCAGCAGGAAGAAGGCTGCTCATTCTCAAGCATCTGTCTGCCTGGTGCTGCTCCCTAAGTCCCTTCCTCCCTGCCTGCAGACAGAGCCAAAGCCCCAGGAAGAGAACAAGGCACCCCCAGCACTCACCTGCCTACAAACCTTCCAAAAGGGAAAACTCTCCTTCAGAAAAGTTTTTTGACTCTCTCCTGGACTGAAATCCCACCATGGCTGATGCCCTGTGTGAGAGACACCGTACTTAACCTTCCTGCATCTATTTTAAGATCCAAATTGATCACCCATTGTCACCCTGATTTTTTCACCTTCTCTTTTGTTTCACAGTTTCATGGTTTGGGTTTGTTCTCACGCTCGGGTGTGTAAACACTGGCAATGTTTATCATAAATTCAAGGAGAGTTTTCATTCCTGTTCTTAGAAATACTGATAACTGATGGGCAGTTGTCTTGACCAATGGGATGGGGAGAGGTGTCAACCTTCTCCCCCAGTCCCTGGCCTTTGTAGAAATACTATAAAATAGAGTCAGATCTTTTTAAAGAAACAGTTCATGCCTTCTCACCAAAGTGTGAGTGTGTGTGTGTGTGTGTGTCTGTGTGAAGAACAGTGTCAACCCATAATTCGTTTTGAAGCCTATGGGTAGTGATAATCTTCAGCCCACTGGAACAGTCAGTGCATTAGTACCTGAATATGAATTGATGTTTTTAATTTGGTATGATCCTCCTAGGATTTCATGTGAAGGTGGAGTAATCCAGTCATTTCTTGCAGTTTGCTCATTTGTGCTGTCTGTGGCTTATTTGTCAAATTCTTTTTGTATTATCTTGACGAGAAACTTAATCAATCTCACCAACACCAAATCATTTGTGTCTGTTGGTTTACTTTTTAGGATGAGTTTTGCATACATTAAATGTGATTGCCAACCATTTCCTAACACATGTAAACCTCAGTTGTCAAAGATCTCCGGGGATAATCAAAGTTCCAGCCTCACGTAAAACACAATTACCCCATTTCGGCAGTGAACATGAGCAAAAATGGACATGGAGAGTTTCTAAAATAATAGTTTATATCTGTTATTTTTATCTGTTATTCCCTTTTAAGAATGCATTGACCACATACCCTAAACTTGGTATATTCATCCTTGTTACATATGCTATTGATAATGAAGAGAAAAGGCTAAATATACTTTTACTGAACAAGCATAACAATGAAATAAAATTCATATCAAAGAGTAAGTATTATTAGATAGATTAGTCTTTCACTATGTATTTCAAAGCTATTATTCCATGTTTTCTTTTTGGACCATTGACATTGTTTGCATCCATCTCCCCTGTAATCTTGAAGCTTCCTGCTCATCCTCTCTCACATGCTGGGATTATTTTAGTTTATGGCTCAGCCCACCTACCAACTATTTCAGCTCCTGAGATGCAATGAGCTAATTAACGCATCCATCATCTTACATGTTCTTCAGATGGCATGAGCAATAAGGAGACTTAGCCTTAATCGTGGATGTCTTACTTTTTCTCCCAGGCTCAGGGCTCTATGGCTTAACTTAAGCCATAGATATTTTCATTGCTGAACAGTTCATTCATGTATTTTTGTTCTCTACTTATTGACTTCTAATTCCCTTCCTCTCCTAGAGACACGCTATATTAAATCTCCATTATCTAAACCCGTGTCTGCTTTTCCTAGCTCACACAGTCATGCAAGCATCACTATTGCTTAATATTTGTATGAAATTAGCATCCAGCAAATCCTGATCTAGATCACCTTTGTGTTAGATGCTTTTTCAGCAGGGAAACAAACACAGCACCACAAGAGTTTGCCATCAAGGTTGAGGCATGTGTCTGCTAAAAATTGCCAATTTTTGCTTTGACTGGTGAGGGCTGACTTCTTTGGTTGCTTCTCAGCAACCTGTGGAGGGGCTATGGTCCCACAGTACTTGCCAAGTGAAGGCCATGTCCAGAGAAGGGCAGCAAAGCTGGGGAAGAGTCTGGAGCACAAGTCTCATAAGGAGCAGCTGAGGGAGCTGGGGTCATTTAGCCTTGAGAAAAGGAGGTTTGGGGGAGGACCTTATCACTCTTTACAAGTACCTGAAAGGTTGTAGCGAGGTGATGTCAATCTCTTCTCCCAGGTAACAAGGAGACCAAAGGAAATGAAATGGCCTCAAGCTGTGCCAGAGGAGCTTTAGATCAGGTATTAGAAAAATTTCTTCAAGGGAAGGGTTCTGAAACATTGGAACGGGCTGCCCAGAGAACTGTTGGAGTCACCATTCCTGGAAATCAAAAAATATGTGGCTGTGGCACTTGAGGACATGGTTTAGTTGTGAACATGGCAATGGTGCTAAGATGATGGTTGGACTTTGTAACCTTAGATGCCTTTTTTGACCTTAGTGATTCTATGACTCTTTAAGGCTGGACAGAAGGATGGGGACATCAGGGAGATGCTTTTTTCATCTCTTCATGGACCCCACCATGAATCTAAGTAACACATGTGATGCAGTAGCAGGTGAAAAGGAAGAGAAATAATTACAAACATCCTTGTAGATGCAAATAATCCCAGGATTTTCAAAAGGCCCAGTTCCTCTTCTGCCTGAGATCTGCTTTCTGCCAACATAATGCCCCAATCTCCCCCAGTTCATGTCTGAATATGACATAAGGTGTCCAGATCTTACTAATGACAGCAACAGAGGAAGCCCTATGTGAGAAGCAGGCAAATGACGAGTCTCACTGCAAAGCTCCCCCAGAAAGCTTGCAACTGAGCTCAGCCTGGCTGGGCTGGCTTAACCAAAAGCAATTTATGAAATAAAAGGTTGAAAGAAATCTGAGAGTCTTAGAAAGACGTAAACATGCTTTTCCAGATAAAGCCAACAAGTTAGTTGGTTAAATTAATCTATGTCTGAACTGAAGTGAGGTAAGTGCTTACAGACTATGTAGGCTGTGATAAATCCCCAGCAGTAATTCTGTTAAATTTTTCAACACCCCCTGCTATGCATGTGTAAGGATTCACAGGCGCACTGAAACAGGCCAGCTAACTATGCTTGTCTCCTCTGCTTTTAACCCCTCTCAGAGCAGCTCTGTGCCTCCTCCTCTCATGCTTTCTGCTATAAACCCAACCATTTTCATTTCACAGGCAATCCACTGTACATGGCTGCAATTGCACTAACCAGAACTGCAGCCAAAGGGTATCTGATCCAAATTCTGTAGCATGTTCTGATGTTGGCCTCTGGAGCCAGAGATCTGGGAGAGGGCTGGAAAAGCCATTTTACAATTAAAGTCTGTCACAGATTAATTAAAAATTTGTTATTAAAATGAAGACAGAACAGGCACACCCACAGGGCAGGTCGTGCTAGATAACATCCACTTCCCTTCTATGTGGCAAGCTGCAAGGTTTCAGCAGGAGCTGGCTTCTGTCTCAAGGACACCCTGTGCTTCCTTCCCTCACAGTGCTTTTACCCTGTAATAGCAGGGAGCAGATTTTTCACTGCTCTCTGTGCAGCTGCTCTGGAAATACTGTGATGCTGGAAGGAAGGATCATGAGGTCATTTTCCAAAATGAAGGAAGGAATAAGCATGTCACAGGAGTAGAAAGCAGAAGACAAATGAGTCTGGTAAATTTGTGTCTGGCAAATACTTGGTTCTCCTCAGTGCAGCTCGGCTTTCAGAACCAACAAACAGAAGGGGGGCTCCTTGCACAGCCCTTCCAGTCTCGTTCAGAAAATCACAGTCCCTGTTCTCCCTCTACCCATGAAATCCAAGCAGATGCCATAAACTGCAGCTGTGTGTCACAAAGCTATTTCATTTTAGCCGAAAGTGAGTGCTGTAAGAGTGGGTATGCTGCATGCTTCACTGACGTAGATTAGAAGGAGCTTTACTCCTCTAGCCATAAATAGTCAAAGAACAGAAATTACTCTTGTGACTTTAAATCAGGTTGTAGTACATGAGGGTCGTCCCTAATATTCTTACATTTTATTTTAGAAATCTTCTGTCGTAAAAGGATGTTCATCTGTGCTACAGTCAATCCCGGGGCATCTGAGCATCTCAGTCTAAGAAAACTCTTTAACAGGCTCTATTCCACACATTTTAGTAGAGCCATTACCAGAGGCACACTAAAATGTAATAGTACAGAAGCAGATAGCAGCCAGAACATTTCCAGCATAAAATACATGATCTATTCCAATTAAGGGAAATCCACATTAAAAGTTGTCATTTCCATTTGACACTTTCAAATGTCACAGTTATATTTCTGAGAAAAATCCAGATCCATGTTTCTGAGTCACCTCTAGTTTATTGTCAGCAGTCAGTCTCTGCCATTTGAAAGCAAGGGCTCTCTTTGCAAGTCTTCCAGGAGCTCTTGCTAGACTGTGTACCTTCACCCTGAATAATCTGTATTCTTCCTCTATCTTCTCTGCTAATTCTCAATAGGTCATGATGCTGTTTTCTCTCCAGAGATGTAGTCTTAGTGAATCCCAATCACCCTGTGCCATCACAACTGGCAGTATGAATGGTTTCTTGTCACAGGAAGAAGTCCCAAATTTGTCAGACCAAGCACATGCAGTGCATTCCTAGAGGGTAGTAAAGTCCAAGCTGAGCTGTGCAAATAATCAGGAGATTACGACAGTGATTCATAATGGAGAAGTACCTTGGCTCTGTACTTACACTTGAGTGGTTCAGCATGCTTTAACTAATGAAGTTTTAGTTCATTTTCACTGCTCCTGAACTGCTGGGAGCTACACTTGTGTTACAGGCTGAGTGAAGGTACATGGCTATTGTATCCAAGGTGGGTTAAGCAGGAGATCAGCCTGGGAATTACCCAGGCTGGTAATTCCTGCCATCTCTTCAGAGGCATCTCTGAGTGAATACCTCACTGACACAGATTGGGCAGAGAAGGATGGGATGGTTTATGCTGTATTCGTCTTTCAGTAATTTTGTTCCCAGAAAGACAAGCATGGCATTTGGACCAGCAGATAGGTTTTCCAATTCATTAACTCAGGAGTTCTGCATCTTGTGCTGAAAGGTTCCTATGTTATTACCATTACAAATAAGGGCTCCTTTCTGTTTTTCATCCTTTCACAAAGTAAATGGGTACATTCAGCAATGACTGGGTTGAAATCCTCATTTGTGAGTTCACAGCCAAGATCAGGATGGTACTAGCGCTTGTAGATAGCAAGGCACCAGCTTGCTCCTCCTCAGGGCAGTTTGCAAAGTGCTTCTCTGAACAGAACTGTTTTCTTTGCACTGAGGTTCACATAAAGCAGAGCCAAAAGAAACCATTTAGTAGGCAATAAAAATATAAAATAAAAAGAACAAGTACATAAAAAATGTCACTAGGAAGGAAAGCAGTGTGTGCTGTAACAGCCTTATCCAAACCACACTGACATTTCCCCCACACACGCGATGACAGGATGTAACTGCTTTGTATTTTCCTACTTCTGTGGCACCAGACTCTGGCCAAAGACTTTTGGTGCTTCACCACCTCTTATCATGTAAGAGGAAAACCTTAAAAATATAAAATATTTCATATATATAATATAACATTTTAAAACACACAGATGAGCACTCTGAAGCATTGTATCTGTGGAAGGCTTCAGATTCAAAACAAATTTCCGCCTGGCCTCTGAAGAACAGCTGTGTATTCCATCCAAACACATAAATAATAATGGTTAGCATCCTGTTCAGAGGGACCCTCATGGCTTCCAGCAATTTTTAGTCACAAGCACCATTTAACTCCACCATCTCAAATTCAAGTCTGTTTTTTAAATATGGCAAATCTGAAACTACCTGAAGTATTCCCATCACAGTTCTCATTTCTGGCCTTTCCAGGGACTTCAAATAGGTCTCATTTTCTTATAACCTCTAAGCAATGTAAGCACCTCAGTGCCATAGTCCTTTTGCTTACTTGTAGAACTAATTAATTTCTATCTGATCTCTCTCTTATATTTCTTCTCTGTTCTTTTTAATATCACACTTGTTTATTCCATTCTGAATGAAGCAACTGAAGGCTAATAAGTCCATGTCTTGGTTTAGGGTAAAGTCACCCTAAGACACCCCATTAGGTATTTATGTTACTATTTTATGTCTAAGGAGGATGTTGGCTGAAAAGTCCAGAGTGGGACATTGAAAGCAGCTGGAAGAAAAGTCAGCATCAAAGGTGGCTGTTCTAATAACCAGCAGTGGAGGCACAAGGGTGACCCACACATGTACCACTCCACACTTCCAGGAGGAACCAGAGAGGTAATTAAAGCTACACCATTCAGGAATTCAAATGAGCATGAGACTTAATAGCCGTGGCAGCTGACATCTGCTTTAAAGACCTGATCCAACCAGTGCAACAATACGCGTAACAGGGGCACTGCAGCTCTTTGAATCTGTGATGTGTGTTTACTGTTTCTCCTGTTTCTGGACCCCAAGTCCACACTAGCATCATCAAGCAAGGGTCTGATGGAGTTTGTCATTCCTAGCACTGCTGGAGGGCATCTGTATCTGTCACGGTCTATGGAGTGCTTTTTAGTTCTCCTCTGTTAGTGGCCACAGATGCAGGTGGGCATGTGGCTGCTAATGGCAGACCTCAGCAGATACCTTTTCTACCCTGTGCTTTCCCAGCCCACAGGTAGCCCTTTCTCCCATGCAAATGACACGTCTCTCAAGGAGAGAACTGGTTGTAGTTTCTTTGAAATTGGAGGCTGCTGGCTTGAGCAGAGGAGGAAAGGCAAAGGTTACCTACTTCCACAATCCTGAAATGTCAAGGGCTTTTCACCTGGGGTGTCTGGGGAGTTGTGAGGAGCTGATGGAAGGAGCTGGAAATTTTCTGAGCTGCAAAAGTAGGCACAAATCATGTTCCTAGAACTGCTCTGCAGTAGCTCAGCTTCCTCTCTGGAGGAGGATCCGTCACAAAACTCAGTATCCTGCTCACTTCTTTGGAGTGTATAAAGGAGAAAAGCTCACAGCCTCCAGACTTGTGGGTCATGAAACTGAGATTCAGCTTCTGAACCATGTAAGAATGAGTGGCCTGTCAATCCATAAGCATAAAAAGACCTTGAAAGAACTATGAAGATGTCAACCCCTAACAGTGCAAGAAGACTGAAAGATAACTGTGTCTTCTATTTAGCCTGTAGACCTGCCTCTTGTGCTCAGAAAGAAAATCAAGTTGATGCTCTGTATAGTTGTGTCTTGAGAACAGTCTTAAGAGAAGATTTTGCTTTTATATAGGATCCTCATACAATACTACATGTAATTTTACAGATTCCTTTACAACTCTGAAAAGTAGGGAGGACAAAATTCCTTAAAACAAGGCTTCTTAACTGGCACATGCTCAATCAGGTTTATTATTCCTTTTTAATATTTCCTCCACAGGTCTTATTTATAAAGATAACTACAAGCTATATTGTAAGGTTGTGGAGGGTAAAATTCCCCTCCCTCTCTTCAAGAAAGTACTTCTTGGCTGTGAAGCTTGGGTCAGCAAGTGCCTTTTATGCAGTTACATAGAAGAATTGTTGAGGGATAATATAAAGGGTCTTTATTAGACTTTGCTTTCTAGGATACATATTAAATTTTTAAAAGAAATCTCATTCTAAGTGGATGTCAGGTGAAATCCAAGAGCATACAGAGGTGAGAAATGAAAATAAAACCACCTATCAAGTACAATACAATATGGCCTATTTTTTGTTATTTCCTGCTGATTTTGTTCACTTCAGTTATTTTCCACTATAGAGTTAGTTGATATTCATTAGGAATTCAAAAGAAAAATTTCACTTAGATTGTTCAAATCAAAAAATTTTAAAACTTATTTCAGAATTTTTGTAAGTTCTTTTGTTAACCTGTACCCTTCTTCAGAAGAATGGGCATTTTGTTTCACTGCAAATTGAATGAAAATAAACATGTACAACTTTTCAACCAACATTTGTAGAACAATATTGTAGAGGAGATGTTACCTTCAAAAATCCAAACCACACTATTTCCTGAAGCTCTTCACTGGAGTTACAGCTGCCTAATCCTTCATGAGTACATTCTCTTGGCATTCCAGCTACTATAGCTCCATTTCTGTGCTATCTGGTGCTTTAAAAATACAGTAGGTGCCAGTGTTTTTTAATTTGCATGTTTACTGTTCAAACAACAATTTGCTTATATGGGGAACGGAAAATTTCATGCTTCCCTTGGACAGCAGGAAATTGATTTCAAGCCATTCTCAGTTACTGTATGCCACTTGAGAGACCTTAATGTTCCAGTAGCAGAGATGAAAGCCATTGAATTTCTGTTACATATTGCTCTGGTTTTGCCACTTATACTAAGGTGTTACAAAAATTTAATGCAACTAGCAACATCAATGTTTTTTGAAGGATTAGCCTATTGGGTGAAAGATCAAAACAAGTAAAGCTGCTTAGAAATCTCAATCTCAGAAGGAATGACATTGTATTTTCTAACACCCCTCTGTTTTGGCACCAAACTCGTCAGCTGTACTCATTCACTTTATGTGACTGCTGAATTTCTCAATCTTTCAGAAGCTGCTTTTCAAAGACTGCTGTGCTCTAGAACGTGCTGTTCGATCAGGCTCTGGGATGAGGGTAGATGCCATCACAGAGTCTTGAGACCTCCTCACTCCACTTCCATGGCCCCCTCCTTGCTCTGCTGCTGTGTGCAGGATTGGGATGACTTTGCTGAAGAAAAAAAGTAAGGGAGTACAGGGCAGAGAGTGCTCTGGTTTTGTATTAAATGGACATCAGCAGTACAACTAAGAAGGCAAACAAACTTCAAACGGAAAAGATTCACCTGTTCTTGAGAGGAGGTACTCTAAAAATGACCACAAATACAAGTATTTAGAAAAGATTGTTTCCTTTCTATATCCCGTTTACTTAATGCATCTAGGGGCAATTTGTGCATAGTAAATGTCAGCTTCTCTATTATGTCAGCAAACTCTCAGCTTTCTTTTTTGTATAACTTTCTTCCTTTTCATAGACTGGCTGCCAAGTTAATGGTGTGTCTTTCGGTATCTCCTGACCCACCAGGCACTGATTTTGCCTTCCTGTTCCCAGCTATCCCCAGTACCCCATCATGCCGCTGAACTTAGTACTTAGGCTATGAGGTTGGTTAGTTTATGCCCTTGGCCCAAGGCTGGCAGTGCCAGCAGCAAGGGCTAACGGGAGATATGCCCATCTGAAGCCATATCTCCACACAGTCTCTCTGACAATCCACAGGCATAAAGATGCAAACTGAATATGTGTGTGAGGGTATATATATGTGTTTCAGTAACAGCTGTCTCAGGGTGTTTGCATAGCCGATTTTATCACTGAGACATTTTTCTCCTCCTTGTTTTGCCTCTTGTCTTGTTCCTTCTCCCAAGACGCAGCAGCACTGCTGCCCCTCCTATCGGCAGAGCACAGAAGCCAAGACAGCAACTACTAGAAAAGCATTTTATTCTTGCATACTTTTTTGATCTGCCTATGCCAACCACAACAAAAATCCAATTTACAGGAGGCCAGCTGGCCAGTTTCTCCTAGAAGTTTCATTCTGACTATTCCAAAAAGTGCTGAGTGGTTCAGGTCACAGCCGAAGAGGACAAGCTGGATATAAATCATATCAGGGCATGCTTAAGATATCCACAAGCAATTACTGCACAGTTTCAGAGTCTGCAGGCCTTTCACACCCAGAACATCCACTGACGTCAGTGGAAATTTTGGATGATGATGGAGAGCAGTGATGATGTTGACTCCGGCAGTCAAAGCCTTGAGAGTCTAATGTTTAGGTTTTCTCTGTCTCAGTTTGTATATGCTGTCCCTCAGCACACGCCGAACGCCGCACAAATGCTTGACTGCATTTACCTCAACAAAGCCCTGGGAAATAACAGTGAGCCTGTACCCTCCTACCCCACTGCCAAGGGGGGACAGGCTGGCTGGGGGACTTGTCCAAGCTCACACTAAAAGTTTGTGATAAAATGTCACCATGGACCTCTAATTCAGCCTCCTGGTGCCCTTTCCAAGTGCTTTCCCAGGAAGGCTGTCCATGCTTTTCATCTTTTCAGTAAATGAAGTACTGAAGCATTGCATGAAGTGCCTCTTCAAACTCCTGGGACCTGCAAGGAATTGCCTAATCCAATTGGGTTATGCTAAAAATAGTGTGGGTTCAGGTTTTCTTCCAAAAAACAGTTTGGTTACCTAACCTCTTGAAGGCCACCATTAGCAAACCCATTCATACTGGGCCATGCAGGACACAGTTTAATTGTGACTTTGGTGCCAGTGCATCTCCCAAGCCACCCAAAACACAGCCTCTGCTCCTTAACGTAACACCCACCTTCAGTGGGCAAGGAAAAAGGCCCTGAAGCAGATCTTCTGACAGCTGGGATGCCTTCCCCAAAGCTGGGGTGTGTTCCCTCAGCTGGGCCCAGGTGGCTGAGGAGGCTGGGGATGCTGAGGAGCTGTGGTGTTGTGCTGCTCCCTGTCCAGGAGAAACTGCACCTGCAGAGCTGAGAGGCCTTCCCTTCAGGCAGGCAGAGCCCCGATGTTTTTCTAATTGCAGCTGCAGAGGATAAAAGTGAGGAGCAAGAGCTTTTAGGGGAGCGGTCCCTCTGGAGACCCAGCAGCCTCAGGCTGCTTCCATGTGACTGGTGCAGCGGGAGATCCTCAGGAAGGTCTGAATTCATCAGCACTAAATTGCTGCAAGCAGTCAGCATCCTGTTTTTGAGGATGGCAGCAGTCATTAGGTGCATGGTACAAGCAGGAGTATTCCTGCTGAGCTTAGGCCTTAGGGACACCTGCTCACCAGCCAATTTCCTGGGTTGAAAATACTGCCTGCAACACCTGGCTGTGCCAGCATGCTCTTTGAACTGGGCATTCCCTGTCCTTGTTGCTCCTTGATGAACCCAGGAGGAGAAAGAGGTGCAGTCCTTAACCAGCAGTGCAGTCTTTAGCTAGCAATGGTCGTCTTCAAATTTTATGGCCAGCCATAGTCACTGCACAAATCAGGTTTAAAGGATCAATGACATTTGCTTTGGGCACGAAGGCTGTTCTAAGGGAATTACAGAGCCATGTTACAAATTCCCTATTTAATTTTTGAGCTTTTTTGAACTCTTGAGTAAGTGCTGTCTGATGATGTGGTGCTGCTCATTTTCTCCGCTTGCTCAGTAGCTCCCTAAGGACGGTCATTAGCTTCCATACAGATCATTAACTGCTCCTCACACCCTGCCGTGGCTGCCTGTGCCTGGCTGTACGTGGTGCTGTTGGAGCTTTGGACAGTCCTTTGCCTGTGCTCCGTTTGGGTGTAGTGGTGGGTCCCAGCATACTCTTCATCACACCCCACTGTGCAAATGGGTTGGTTCTCTCCAGCTCATTCCAGCCCTGTCTCAAATACCAGCAGGAACTGTCCCTCTGTTTGCACTGCGGGAATGCCAGTAACCCCCAGGAACCTTTGAAGCTTCCATTCCTCTCCTGCCCCTTTCAGCTTCAGGCACTGCTGCTGTGGAAGGGAATGTCCAATGTGCGTAACTCCTGGCCACGGCTCTAGTGGGCTCTAACAAAGATTCGAGGCCAATCCTAAGTGATACACCAGCTCAGATGAAGGGTTGCCTTTCTCGTGGTCTCCGAAAAAAGGTGCTCCACAGAGCAATCTTTGAGTGTAACTAAAAAGCTCATTTCTGTGTTCAAGTGTGATGCCTGCCTGGTCTGTGGGTGTTTGGAGCTTGCACATAGCAACAGTCTTGCATTTTGTTTGTATAGTGCCGGTTGTCTAGAAGAGCATAAAGTACTTCAGGCCCTGGGTACCTCTGGGGTGTAAAGGCAGAAAATGTTGGATAATTCATGATAATTTCAGCTGCCTGACTGCTGGAGGTACCTTGTCACATTAAAAGTTTCTTCTTGCCAGGAATACTTGCTGCTTTTTCTGAAAAGTGGTTCAGTCTTGTTCTTTTAAACTTATTTTTTTTTAAATGTTAGTTTAAACAGTCTCTCATTAAGGTTTCTGAGTCTGTTCTAAGACCTGTCTTGAAAATGTGTATTCAGGTGGTTTGTAAGATTTGTATTATTTGCTTCTTTTGGAGCCATTCTGGTGTATTATGTAAATCCATAGTTAAGCATTTCCTGGGACCATTTATTGTGCAAAAGTCTAGTATGGCACGTGCACAGTGCTGAGCAAAACCAATTGCTTCTGTCTCTCTAGTTCAGAGAAGGTCGACCTGTAGATTTTTTATTTCACTTTTTTTTGTTTAATTTAAGAATAGACAATTTTCTCATTCCATTACCTATCAGAATCTATTTTCTGCAAATGAGCTGGAAACTGGAGAACAGATAAAAGTTTAAAGGCAGAACACCAGTCCCAAACTAAATGTAGAAACAAGTAATCAAGTCGGTTGCAGGCGCAGACATTTAAAAGTGGCAACTGGGTGCTTGATTGGCTTCTGTGGTAATTTCTTGCATTTAATAATGTACTTACAGGAAAATAGGCATGTGACAATGGACATTAAAAAGTCATTAGTGTATTTTAGATAAGCCACCCTTTGCATCTGTCTCCAGAAACCAGTGCTGTCACTGGGGCTGATGTTACCTCTGGGGCTGCAGTGCTGCCATTCCCATTAGGAAGGGTTTGACAAGAGACTGAAAGGCCAGGATTTGCAGCCCTAGTTTAGTCCCCAGCATGGACAGACTGGATTGGACAAGTACAAACATCTTTGAGGAGTGACAGGTCCTTGGCCATGGGCTGCAGCATTCCTTAGTAGGCACTGCAGGCAGCAGGGCAGGCAAGGCACACCAGCACACCCAGGATGAGTCTCAGACCTCTGCCCCATGGAAGCTGAGGAGAAGCTTGTGCCCTCCAGCACCTGGAAGCAGTTTTCCTGAGGGAAGCTGCAGGCAGGGGTATACCGGTTTTGTTGTAGGAGCCTCAGACCAGCGGGGCAATAAAAGCCATGGCAGGAGTCCCGGGCATCTCTGCGAAGTGCTGAGGCTAGCGGGTTTATTCACAGCATTTTATGATCCGGGACACACCACAGGAACCTCCGTGCAACTGTTCTGCTGGCATGTGAACCTGTGGTGACTCAGGAAAAAGGAGCTCAGGGACTGTCTTGGTAAGTAACAGAAGATGGATATGAAGTAAACATGCAGGAAAAGCAAATCTCCATCGCTCTGAATGTGCAATCAACAGGCATCCCTCATCCTGCCACTTAAAAGCACCTAGGGACTTTGCTTCTCTGTACCCCAGCTTGCACATCTGTAAAATGGGTTTCATAAGCTCACCCTTTTCTAGCAGTGCTTTGAATCCACCCACCTGAGAGGCTGATTTTGTCATGGCTATCCTTTGGGTCACTGGTGGCTCAAAGTGGAAGGAAGCAAAGCTGGAAGCATGATCCTTTTTTCTGCAAAACATATTTTTACTTTCCTGGAGACCATTCTTGAAGAATATATTGAGTAAACCTGCATTTTTTATCTGTACAGCAGTCATATTTACCTCCACTTGTGATCTTAATGCATGAGAGATGCTGTGGTCCTAACAAGATGAATTACAAAAACGTCCTTGTGGGTTTTTTTCACTGGAAGAAGTTAAACTTGAGTCTAGTTCCCTTCTCTCCTATTACTGTCAATGCATACTGTCTGTCTGCTTTGCTTTTGCTGACTACAACTGGCTTGCAAGTCCCCCCAGAAGACATGGCATGACATTTTAGTACATGTTTTTGGGTTTTTTTTGTTTGTTTGTTTGTTTGTTTTTTTTTTTTTGGTACAAACAACAGAAAATGTAAGACTGTTGCACATCTGCAGATTATTTATCCATGCGGGCCTAATTGGTGCAGGGATTAGCAAAACATGTTTTGCCTGCCAATCTCTAATCAAGAAGACGGATTCACTGGCACAGTGGTGGCTTTGCTGTGCTCCAGGGAGGTGATGCTCACTCTGCTGAAAATCAGAAGCAATTTAGCCAAATTCAATTTGCAGGTACAGACCTTGCAAGGTCAAAGTAAGAAGCACAGTCTACAAAGAAATAATATTACCCTCTAAGAGCAACAGCAGATCCAAATCTGGTTTGGAGGGAGAAGCTCTGGTATGAGCACTGAGACAATGAAAAAATTCTAGCAAAAGTTAACAGTCTGGAAAGGAGAAATAACTGGATTGTGCAAAGTATTCCCTTAGGATGTGTATTACTCCCAGAAATTTTCTACTTTACTGCAAATTTCCCAACGATGTAATGGCAGTTTCAATGGCTTACAAATCTTTTTGGCATAGGTTTGTTCTGCAGAGAGTATCAAGAGACCAAATCCCTGGCCTGGAGCAACACACTGTGTGTACTTTTTCTGGTTCTTGTCTACCTTTCCTCTTCATAGGTGGGATTTTCTTTTTTTCAAAATAGGAAAAAAACCCATTCATTCCGGTGTTGGCAAGATTTTATGAATTCATTTGCACAAGGTTCAGAGAAGTGGGGAAACATCACCACTGCCTAGCAATGGTTAAAGACAAAATGGGCAGTGGAAGGTGAATAGTGTTAAATATAAAATTGTGAACTCAGTGGGGAAAAAGTGGAGCTTTGCTGTCATGTTTCATTTGCAAGTTTCATTTGACTGCAACACCTGCTTTCCATATAATTAACTCTTACTTAACATAGAATTTTGGCACTGATGACTTCTGATTTACTTCACTAGGGATGCTTGGTTCCAGTGACAGTTATTTTGCTAGTAGTTTTCTGGAGACTTGCCTAATGGAGTAGAGCTAATTTGCCATTTGCTGGGTTAATGAAGATACACACTTAAAAGACTTATGAGGAAGAACAAGATCTAGTACATGAAAGCTAAAGAAACCAGCAAACAATTTAGAATTAAGACACCAACAAAAGATCACTGTGCCTAAGGCTCTTCTGTAGTATCTTCTACCCCAGTTCCTGTAGTGCTGTAGCAGTCTTCAGGTTGTCTGAACATGGGCATGGCACTTCTAGGTGGAAGCAAACCTTTCTGTATTTCTGCTTCGGCAATTAAGCCAGTATGTTTCCCTTCAGTCTCCTTCTTCTGACATTTCCATTCTAGTCTTACACAGACCTTGGCTGTTGTCTTTGTTAATGCCTTGTATTTATATTTTAAACAAATTGCTGCAGTTACAATGGAGTGCCAGCTCATGATGGCAGAATCGAGGGAAATAATGCAGGAAGATCATTTATCTCAAAAATACAGCATTACACCCTGCAATGCACAGGTCCTGGCTGTGTGCTGCCACGTTATCTGCACACAGCTCAGCACTTGCAGGAATTCACTCCTCACATTGAGGATTACAGATTAAGAGGGAGATCATCTCTGCAGAGGGGCTCTGCAGGGCAGCTTCTCTGCCAAAGAGAAGCCATGCTCAGCACAACCTGGGGATTCACAGGGCCAGGGCACACCTGCGCTTTGCATCAACTTTCCCCTATAGCCTTTCTGGCTGTTATCCACACCCAAAGTCCAACTGTTCCATGGGCAAAGCAGGGTGTTCCCAGCAAGCAAAACTGTATCATCAAGAGAGCACCAAAGCAGATTTCCAGTTGAGGAGGCAGGTGAGAGCAGCAGGTGCAGGATTTCTGGTAATGTGATCAGGAATAGGTTTAGTCAGTCTAAGATGAAAATTTCTCTTTTAACACAGCATGGGGGTTAACACAGTTGATGTGCCCACGTCTGTGCTGGGCCCAGAAATTAGTGGACAGCAGGAACAGCTGTGTTCAAATGTTCTGTCAAAATATTTAAACTGAAGGTTGTTTTTTTCTGGAGTCATCCCTGACTGTTTTGAGCTTACAGTGTAGGTAATACCACATTCCTGCCTTGCTTCCCATAACTATTTATCTACCGTTACTCACTGAAAACTCTCTTCATCGAACACTTCCTGGTTTGACTTCACAACCTGTACTATGGCACCAAGGAAAAATCAGTTTTCCCAGTAAGCAGTGGCAAACCTGGGGAGACAGTTAATTGCAAGAGGTTTATTGTATGGCACATAGTCATTCTGGTGCACAAAATATGCCACATTCTCCCAGATGCTTCTCATACTTCACTGAAGATGCCAAGTCCAAGGCAGCCATCTAACCCATCTGCAGGAGTGCCCCAGTTTGGAACAACAGGGCTCTCTGTGGATGTGGGTGCAGCCCTAAGAGTCCTCAGGAAGAAGCTTCCTTATAGCTCTGTGCTGGCTAAGGAAATCTCTGCCATAAAGAGGTCTCCTTTGACAGCTGGAGCCAGCCTACAAAAAGGAATTCACACTTGGTGAAGCCAGCCAAAACAGCTAAAAGGAAGCTTTATTGTATAGGGCAGAGAGAGACTCCCAAAGTGGGCACTGCAGCTCAGGGTCATGATCCATGTCAGGGCAAGGCTGTCCTTCGGGGCAGCACAGCACTACACTGGATGCTTCAGGGATCCAGGCTGTGATATCATAGGTGTTCAGTGGTACTTACTAAACAAGAATCAGGCCCACAAGACAGTAAAAGCACATGTTTCTACTGTATATGAAATAGTGACAGCCAATTCTATATGTGGGGAACATATTTTTGGCAGAAGGGACTTTTTTTCCCCAGGATGAATCCCAATATAAATTCCATTTTTGTCCTTTCATTTGAGTACAGCCTTCCTGTTCCTCTCATACTAATCTTCCTTCACGTCAGTTAATTTAAACTGTGCCTGTGTTTTTTGTTTTCAGAACATGAGGCTGGCTGCCTATGACACCTTGGCGGTGAAACCCTCTGTGGTGTCTTAGGAAGTGGTTTAAGCCTCTAATGAAGTTTGGGACTGTCTTTTTCAGTATGTCTCTGCTTCGCTTTGCACTCCCTGTGTCCCCTGCGGCAAGTGGCTGGTACAGTCAGTGCTGTGCAGGTCTGAAGGCCGGTGTTTGTGGAATGGGAGAATGGATCAGGGCCACATGCTGAGCACAGGCAGCATCTGTCAGGGTCATGAGCATCCCTGAACAGCCCCACATGGCTCCAGCAGGTGGGAAGTTGGGCTGTGGTTTGTAGTGCAGATGGGCAGCTCTTCTACTGATTCAGAGAGGCACAGGTTTGGCAGGGAATAGGCTGCTGCCAGCAGGCAATTTTGCAGAGAACAAGGGACACTGAGTGACACAACGCAGAACCAGCAGCTCAAATGAAAGCGTCCATGTACAGCAGCCAAAGTACAGGGTCATCACATCCAGAGATGGGTAAGTTCATAGCATAGCTATGATTTGATACAAGGGACTGGCAGGCAACAAAACCCAATAAACACAAAAAATGTGTTTCCTCTACCTTGCAGTCTTGTACCTGCTGTAGCAGAGGGGCTGTATGCTGATGGAAACTTGTGAATGCGGAGATCTGATGAAACTCAAAGAATAAATGAGGGCATTTTCAAATGGGCATTTTAGGTATTCATCTGGTACAGCCCTGTCTTCTGAGAAAGTGGATCAAAACAATGCTTTCATCAGTATCCAAATAATGATCTTTACATGCCCAGTGTCAGGAAACAAACAGCTTGAAATTCATGACAGTAGTGAAAACCTATTTTGTCCATCATTGTCAGCAGAAAATTTAATTCTGCTCAGGTTTTGTCAAAACACCCCAATAAAGTACTTCAGGGGAGTTTGCACATTTGAAAGTGAGCAATGGCAGTGCAGGCCAGGGCACTGTGCTGGCTGCCTCACACACACCTTGCAGGCTGCTGGCCACAGCCCCAGCCCTGCAGGCTGATTCATTCCTTCTTTGTGTTACTGAATTTCCATGCAGCTGGCAGCTTCCAGCTCTGCTGCCAAGCAGGCGCAGGCTGCAGGCAGGTTTCCTCCCCACCCCTGCAACCCCAAGCCAGCCCTGCCAGCAGGGCCAAGCTGCACCCCATCACCTCATGTGTCCTGTTGCCCACTGCTGCATTTGGGACACAAACAAACTGCTGGTGCTTCTATGCTTTGTGCCAGGGCTTAACCTGCTCAGGCTGCCTCCTGCTCAGGGATTCACAGCATCCACAGCCTGGACTGCACACATGAGCTCCTGACTCCCCACTGCTGCTCCAGCTGGTCCAGCAAGTCCCCAGGTGCTACCATGCCATGTTCTCACCTCAGGGGGATCAGGCAGCTGCCTGCTGCCCCCTCCTGCTCCTGCTCTGATGCTGCTAGAGATTTGAGCCAGGTCCTACCCCTTGGGTAGAAAAACCCCAGACCAGGCTTCTGCAAAGCTTCTTCCAAGCCCCACACAGGAGATCAGATGGGCACCAGTTTCCCATGGCTTCAGCAGGAGCAGGGAGCCAGGGGCTTTGCTGCCAGCCCTGGGTCCTCAGCATCCTGGTGCCCACAGGGGTGAAGGGAGGAGGATGGCCCCAAACTGCTTCAAGATGTGAAGAGACTGGTGGAAAGAGTGAGATTTCACCTCCTGTCATCACCTCTCCTTTTGCTCTCTTTGCAGCCCCCTCCCATGTCTGCTGCCCCTGCCTTTTTGTACCCTGTGCAGGTGCTGACTGTTGCAGCAGAAGCTGAAACTTGTTTTTTTGCCTCCTGTTTAAGGCGTGTGCCTCTCTTTCCCCAAAGGAAAAGAAGAGGAACAAAAAAAGCGATATATTTGCTGCAGACTGTGACTGGCTTATGTAATAACACTGCCTTTCTCTCCTTGTTTTAGGGAGTGCTGCCGATTTTTTGGAGACAATGGCTTGACTTTGAAGGTGTTTTTTACCAAGGCAGCACCCTTTGGTGTTCTTTGGACACTCACAAACTACCTTTACTTACATGCAATAAAGAAAATAAACACTACGGATGTCTCCGTGTTGTTCTGCTGCAACAAAGCTTTTGTGTTCTTGCTTTCATGGATCGTTCTGAGGGACAGGTTCATGGGAGTGAGGGTAAGTGACTCCTTATCTCTGTCTCCCCTCTTCCCCCTCACCCTTGTGTCTTTCCTTTACCCCTTGCCCCCTGCCAGCTGAGTCAAGCAGCACCCATGCAGACAGCTGTGTGGGCACAGAAGTCCTTGCAGAGCAGGGATGCATCCTTCCCTGCAGCCTTCTCAGGTGCCTGTGAGCTCCTGGAGCCCCTACCTCCCCCAGCCCAATGCCTTTGTGCATTGTCTTTCCTTCAGGAAAGAGGTAGATTGCTCCAGAGGGTGTCACAAAGGATATGTGCTATTTCCATGCTGCTGTGGATGTGTGTCAGCCCTTGCCAATGCCTTCTGAGTGACCATTCCCAGGCTGCCACCAGACCTGGTTGTTTCTAACTGCAGAGACAGCTTCTCGCGAGCCCTGGCTATACACAATGCATTTCTGGTCCCATCCTGGGAATTTAACAGGGTCCTCACCTTTCTACGTGTGACAGCAGGCTTGCAGGGTGGGACAGGTGTCTTTTGTATCCGTGTCAGGTAGCAGCAGCTGTGGACCGGAGAGGAGAGCTGGGCTGTTCTCACCCACCTGTGGCCGAAACGTGTGTCTGCATGTGTCACTGATGGAAGATAGGTGTCCACAGGGACTTGCATTTTGGCCTGCAGATGTAGCTGCTCTTCTGGTGGCCCTCCAAATGTTTGCTTACTCCTTTAGTTCTGCACCCCACACAAACGCCTCTGCAGCAGCAGCAACAGAGCCAGGTGCAGAGGTCTTATCAGAAAACCCCTCAGCTCCCTGCTGACCCTGCTGCCACTCTAGCAGCCCTCAGCATATCTTGTCTTTTAGCAGCAGAGTGGGTGGGTGGGTAACCCACCACCCTGGGGCCAAGGGGCTGCTGCCAGGGCGAAGAGCAACTGCAAGGAATAGGCACCAGTGGGTCCCTCCTTCCTTGCCTCACCAATTAATATTAATTAATAATCAAGATCAACAGCAATAACTGTTATTATTCCTGTCTCCTGCCCACTACTTGAGGAGCTCCCTGCTCACCCACCCAGGCTGGTAGTGCTATGAAGATGTTGTTGCATGGAGCAGCTGAGAGTTAACTTTTCAGGAAGTATTGCACTCTGGCAGGACAATTTGGCAGGACAGTTTGGCCAGCCTTTCAGTGGTGGCAGCCAAGAGGCTGCTCAGGGGATGGTTGCAAAATGTACCTGCCAAAAGCTCAGCATGGCCAGCTGGTGTCTGCCCACCCCTCTGCCCAAGTAGCCCTACCCTGAGAACAAATTAACTGTGATTTTTGAGCGCAGAAGCAAGGGATTCCTAAAATGATCCTGGACTAGGGAAGTCTCGTTATCAAAGCTGGATGTGCTGGCCATTTGGATAAATGAAAATTTAAAAAAAGGTATTTGTGTCTTCATCTCTCTTGTGGCACTGTCAGCTGTAGCACTGGTGGAACACCAAGAGAGATGGTGTCTGGAGGGGTGACCACTGCAGTCTGCACCTGCAGCTTGCTCCTCAGTCTGAATGTGCCATCTCTCACCACGGGATACGGCTGTGGTGGGGAGGGAAAGAAGCCAACCTGTGTGTGCAGGGATACCCACAAGGGCACATACATTCTGGAGCAGAGGTGCTTCTTGGGCTCTCCTGAGTGCATAGCCACAATGGAAGAGCAAGGATGGTCAGGGACTTTCCAGTGGCTTCTTGGGCAGGTTGTCTTGTGCCATGGGAGGGGACATGCACTAGGGGGTGAACCCTGTTCTGTATGCCTCCCTGCTCAAAGAGGCAGAGGGAGTGGAAGGAGCAGAAAAGCAGACCCACATGCTGGTCCCAGCCACGTCCAGCTGTCTTTTGTCCCTATCTGCACTACTTTGGGAGAGCAGCAATGAAGCAGAGAAGCAGAAGAGGGGCCAGGGCAGTGGTGGCTGTATGATACTCCTGCCATGTGTTCCAGCCCCTCCCTGTGGAACCTGGCATTGGTGAGACTGTGGCAGGGAACCCTCCCAAGGAGGAACAAGCTGTCTCCTGAATCCAAGAAGGAACACAGCTGCCTCCTTTCCAGGTGACAGGCCAGCAAGGGACCTGGGTGCAGGGAGAAGGGGTTTGCAGACAGACTGGGCTATTTGCCCTTAAGCAGTTGTGGCATCCTGACCTGTGGCAATATGAAAGTGAGGAGGCATTTGTCCTTAGGGATTGGAAGGGCACATGGCCACACAGCAGTTCTACCACCCAGCTTTGTGTGGCATGGTGGCAGTGCCGGGGCACTCCTGTCTGCAGAGGGACATTGCACAGAGTCTTTGGAGACAATCATTTTCTTTCCTCTTTCCTCTCTTTTCTGTACTGCCCATGTGAAAAGCAACAGGCAGAAAGAGTGTCACCGCTGGGGGATAGCCTCAGGCTGACCCCAACACACTGCCTTCTTCCTGGAACCAGGAGGAAAGACTAGGGCTTCCCTGAGAGTGACCTGGGGGCTGCAGCCACCACACAGCCTGGCCCCAAAACACGTGGTCCCTCGGGGCCACCCAGTGTCAGAGCTGCTGACCCTCTTAAAAGGACCCTTTGAGAGGGTATGTGGCAGACAAGCCTGCAAGGGGAAAATGGCCTTGCCACACTCCTGCTCCATCGCCACACCAGTGCAGCAGGATGGATAGTGCCACAGCAAAGCTCTGGCTGCACATTTGGGTGTCCCTGTTCATGCCCACTGACAGAGACAAGGTGAGACAGGCAGCACCTCAGTGGGGTTAAAGCAAGTACAAGTATCCTATTTGGCTTTCAGAAGCACAGCTACTAGCTCTAAAAGCACATAAATCACAACTTGGCTGAAATTTAAATGTAAGGGCAACCTACAAGTTCCCATCCTTGCCATTCAGGTATTTTAAGTGTCCTCATCTCCTGTAATGAAGTTGAGCTTTTCCCCCTTGCCCTTCACTGTGCCCAGAGATTGACTGACTAGGCTGTGAGCTGTCAAAGACACACACATGATGAAGCTGTGAGTGCCTGAAGCACTGCCTCTGCAAAGCCTGCAGTGCTGGGACATCTGTGGGCACTGTGGTGCTTGAGCAGCCTGTCACCACTACTAACAACGTGCTTTATCGAAAGGCTGAAGGGCTTTCAGAGAAGGTGTATGTGACACCCCTGGCAGGTCAACAGGAGACTGCAAAGTGAAGCCAAGACTTATCTGACACTTGTGACATGCTTGATGGAATAAGCAAGCACCTCTGCCCCAGCAGAACTGTTTACAGACTGCATTTATTTGCTTTGATCTTTGACTTTGGTGTTTCCCTCCATGCTATGGTGAATAAAACAGCTCAGGATCCAAGAGAGCCATCACCTGCAAGTGCCTCCTGTGTACATAACATATAGACAGGCACATCTGCCTGTGGGACTTGGAAACCCATACCCTCTCAAATCTCAAACTGTAGAGACATGATCTCTTGGAAGGTGCTCTGAAGCTGATCAGCTCCTGATGTTAAAAGCAAACCTGAAGACGTTTCATTCTGCAGTTCATGCATACACCCCCAAGTTTCCAGTGCAGAGGCATTACAGCTGCCTGCAGGAGTTGAGGCAGGCTTCCTCTGCCAATGCACCTGGAGGTGCCAGCTGGATGCCACAGCCTGAAACATGGCTGTGGGTCTCCTCAGCCCTCCAGTGAAGGCCGGAGAAGTACCATACAACTTACAGGAGGACAGCCACACCTGGAGCAGATGCTGCAGGAAATGCTGCATCTTCCACTCTTTGTCAACTCATCTGTAGCACAGCTGATGTGGAAGGAAGGTACGGAGTTGCCATCTTTCAGCTAAGCCTGAGCCAGGTACCTCCAAAGAGCCATGGTGAGTCAGAGCAAAGATGCTTCTGCCGTAGAAGCCTGCCTGTAGCAGCTGCCTGTAGTGGACACCTAGAAATATCTAAATAGGAAAAGCCTGTAATGATATTTCCTCGTGAGACTTTCCAGCCTGCAACAATTTGAGGCTCAAGGACTTCCTGAGATGGAAGCAGTGTTTCGGTAGCTAATAGCCAGTTGTCAATGGAATTTTTTTCCTCCATGAGTTTATCCTTGTAAACTTTATACATCCACAAGGTGCAACAGCAAAGTTTCCTTCACTTAATTATGTGTTGGGTGAAGGCAAATCTCTTTTTCCTTGTTCTGCACCTGCCCCATGGTAGTCTCAATTCAATGACTTTTTTTCTTGTGCTTCTGAAGCCACACAAAGTGTCTGAATTTTTATTTGATAAGCATCAGCACACTGGTGAGAGAACTGCCCCACACTACTGTACAGCCATGCAGAGGGGGTTCTCTCCTTGCCTAAAAACAAGCCTACCCTGGACCATAGGGCCCAGTTACACCACCACCAAGCTTCACCTTAGAAACAATGTCCCACAGCTGTGCATGGAGAGACCAGATGCCAACAGGGCTGCAAGCCAAGACGCTGTATCTGAACCTCTCTGAATCTGCAGCGTGTGTATCTAGCCTTTACAGTTTATGCTGGGCTCCACCCTGATCAAGTCATAAGTCAGCATTCTGCCTTATGCCACCCTGCCATTATACAGCAACACCTGTGGAGATGTTGATAAGGTTTTGTTTGCAAAAATGGGCCATTTTTGTGTTAGGAGAAATTGAAGGTGATGGTGTCAGTGTGTGGGAAGGATCTACTGGATGATAGTCTGGTTTATGGGCATCCCCTGGCACCAGCTCCAGCTCAGCCCAGGGAAGAGGCTGCTGGTGCTGCTGGGGTTGGGACCTGCAGCTGGTAAAGAGATTACCTCACCACATCTGGCTGATCAGGCAGCAGCAGAGCGTGGCACACAGACTTTCCCCCTGTATCTTCACAGCAGCCCTGGTATCTCTGGTGGGAAGCAGGAAAGACGAGAATATGCCCATGTATGTGAAGGCAGCTGCGGTCTGTGGATGGGGCTTAAAAAACTCCAGTCTGGTCCTGGGAGAGGGGACAGTTGGCTGGCACTTACCCATCTGTGGATCAAAATAACCTAATATCCCAGTCATCTTGGAGGCATCACCATAACTGTGCAGCCAAAAGGCCTGTGATTTAAACAGGATGTGCACAGCCCTGCAGAGCTAGGAAGCATGAGCATACAGAAAGCCCTATCCACCCCAGAATAACACCCTGAGAGGCTGAAGGTATCTGGCAGGACAATCCCAGGGAAGTCAGATACCCTGGTAAATTTGCAGCGCCTCCCCTACCTTTGTGAATGCTCCCTCCGTTTGGGAGACACCCCTCAAGCATTCTGGTGTGCGTAGCTGGCTGAAAAAAAAACCTCCTCCTACTCTCTGAAATTACTCGTCTAGACTGGAAAGTAGTTGCATGAATTTTATTTCCCTGTTTATTTCTATAACCTTTTTCCTCCGAAACTTCAACAGGACTCGAAGCCTTTTCTGCAAGCTCCAGAGAATTATTACTTGTGTATCAATCATACACAAGCTGCAGGGACCCACTGATGGGGAAGCTCAGTGACAGAGATTAAATCCCCACTTCAGCTCAGTCGGAGGCACTGAACCCTGCGGTCTGGCCTGTCACACACTCCCGTGCAGCTCTGCCTGCAGCTTCCCTGCAGCCAGGGAAACTGCGAGGGCAGGCAGCATCTGCTCCCTCGGTATTGGCCTGGGCTTGCTACTATTTTCTACATAAGCAGATGATGCAGAAGTACTGCACTGGCATGTAAATCTGCCTGCCTGCTTCTCCATCGTGGGGGCTGTCTAGTAACACTTTCTTGCTTTCTTTCTTTGTCTCCAACCAGATTGTGGCTGCTATATTTGCTATTGCAGGGATAGTTATGATGACGTACGCCGATGGGTTTCACAGCCACTCTGTTATTGGGATAGCCCTGGTGGTGGGCTCTGCCTCAATGTCTGCTCTCTACAAGGTAAGCACACCTGGCTTTTACCCCCAGAAAGATGCCTGTCACCCTTGTCACTCACATTGGCTGTTCCTGTCTTACTTGCAAACCTCTGTGCAGTTCAGTGCCATGTGCCCTTCTTTGAGAGCTCTGCCATAAACACACTGGCTCTGCAGCACTGCATTCAGGTGTTCACTTGTTTTGATGTCTGCTCTCACTTAGGACAAAACCTCCTATTTCCTTGGAATGGTCTTCTCTAGTGCTCCTCCACCAGGAGGAGGATTTACAGATATCCCACCTTCATGAAAAATGAGGCGGCTTTTCCATAGATTCTGAATTTAAGCACTCATTCTGGAAGCACCCTGCAGAGATTGGGCTTCTTCAAGTGACTCTGTTACCTCCCCTTGCCAGTCCTCCTTCAGTGACATATGTAGCCCATGTTGGGCTTAAAGCATTGCTTATCATGGAAGCAGTCACATCCTTAAAATGCAAAGCACATGCCTATGAATCAAGACCTCATCCTGAGCAGCTGGCTAAGCTGCACTACACGTAAGATGCAGCCTTCTCTGCTGAGCAGAGCCATTTCACTCAGCCTGAGACACTTCTGGGCACTTGCCTCTATGCTGCTCATAGTGCTCAGAGTCACAGTCTGCAGTGAGGAATAAGCTTTTGTAGAGCATGGTTTTCCCACCCTGGCTCAGATGAGTAGATTAGGAGGAAGTGTAGACAGTTTCACCTGGTCTAATGAATTGCAATGTACCAGTCATCCAAGAGGAATTGGCCAGGACAGCCTTGCAGCCCTAACACCAGCAGTCCAGGGAAGCTTGCCAAACTGAGAAGCATCTGCCTCTGCCCCTCAGCACAGTGCTGCGATGCTTTCTGCTCACTTTTTCAGATCACACGGTATCTTATATTAGGAAGGTCATGAAGTTTCATACAGCTCATTCCTCTAACAGAGGAATTTCATTTATAATAACATCTCCTTGCAGGACCAGAGACAAGGCCCACCAAACCAGAGAAAATGAAAGGCTAGAGCCTAGCTGTGTTCCCTTTCCCATGACACTGCTGCTCTTTCAGGGAATGGGAGTCTCAGGGCTGCTCCACCGGAGCCTGTGCACAGGAGGATGGTGGTGGCAGTGCCAGCAGGGTGTTACTCTGCAGTGTGCTCTGCATGCCAGGACAGATGAAGCTCTGCAGCTTGTTGTGCAACACATGCTGCTGCCACAGCTGCTGCCACCCTGCTCTTGCTTTCCACAGTCTGGCTCAGTTTCCATGAGTGGTGTGTGCCAAAGGGGCAGGCAGATCTGCAGGCAGACAGATCTCACCACGTGCAGCAGAGCCACGGCGTTATCTGGGGTAGGAGGACAGGTCAAGATGGCCCTGCTGGGGACAATGCAACACGCTGTCCTCAGGTAGCAAACGAGCAGTGAGTGGCTTTCGGGACATTTTGCTCCATATTGCAGAGCAGCAACGCAGCTGCACGAGCCAATGATGGCTGTGGGATGGCAGGAGTGGGCAGAGCCCTGCGAGCACGGCAGCCCTGCGGACTTTCCTGCTCTGTGTAGGCAAAGGAGAGAACTGACACTGGTGAGGGGGACTGCCAGTGCAGCACAAACCACTAAGTCGCAGTCCATTGGCTGTCCTGGTCTGCAGCCTGCAGCAGAGAAACACTGTTCCCAGACCATGCTATCCAACAGAATCTCTGCAGCTCTGTGGTAAAAACTAATGCAGACTCCAGACGAGACCTGTCCACAGGCAGTCCCCAGCTAAAGATGGGCTGCTCACATCCTTCATTTCTTTTCTTCCTTCTCCCACTAACAAACCACAGCTTTTAAATCCCTCCCTACAGTCTCATTGTCCAGGCTGCATCTGCACTCTGGGCTGTGGCGCTGCTGCTCTGCTATCTGCCTCCTGAAGATGACTTCCCAGTGAGAAGGTGGAAGGACAGACAGCATGGTCTGTGCTTGGCCATCACCACAGCCCTTCTCAGGTGGCAGCCAAAGGCCTGGACCAGTGATGTCTCATTTAGATTGCTTTATCTCCTCCTCCTGCCCTGCTCCACAGTCTTCCTAATGTCAGGTTTTCTGGAGGTGCAGAAAAAAGACTGAAGGCTGTAAGTTAGTGTTGAAGGATCTAAGTTAGGGTTAATGACCTTCCCTTTCAGGACATGCCCAGACAAAGGTGCTGAAGCCCCTTTCCGCATGGACTCAGTTGGCAGCTGCCCCTGCCTGTGTTCCAGGGGTGCCGGGAGGGTGAAGGCTGGGCCACACAAGCTGCTCGCCACAGTTTCACGAGCAGCCATCCCAAGTGTCTGGCAAGCATCACTGCATAGATGCCAGAACAGAACACCAGCCTACCAGGGATGTGGTGCAAGAGAGTTAAACCCATGTATTTTCCTCTTTTAGGTTTTATTCAAACTTCTTTTGGGCAGTGCTAAATTTGGAGAAGCTGCCTTATTCCTGTCTGTGTTAGCTGTCTTCAACGTCCTCTTCGTAACCTGTATTCCTGTCATCCTTTATTTTACCAAAGTGGAGTACTGGAGCTCTTTTGACATCATTCCTTGGGGGAACCTCTGTGGATTTTCAATTCTCTTATTGAGTGAGTAGATGGGGGGGGCTCTCACACAGCTCGGGGTGGAGGTGGGTGCCAGAAACTGGTCACTGGTGGAAACTGCAAGCCTCTCCATACTGGAGCTGTTTTCCCTTCTTGTCAACATAATTATTAGCTTGAGATATTATGAGAGGGCCCATTCCTAGGGCAATGTAGACCTCGCTCTGGCTGTTATTACCACACCAAAATACTGTGGCTCTCTTTAGAAGGTGCTGTGGGACTAAACTGTAAATCTTATCCTAACTCCTATTCATGAACTCTGTGTGACAGAGACAGTAATACTTGCCCGGGCTGTGATGGAAGCTGGGAGGGCATTACCTGGGGCTCAAAAGCATCCCCACAGCAAGGAGGTTAGGCCAGGCCAGTCAAGGCCAGACTCCAACACCTCTGCTGCCTGCTGTAATAGCTAATTCTATTCCTAAAGAGGAGTAATTGCTACTTCTAAAGAGGAGGAAACTTTTGAAAATGTAATGTTGCACTGTGGTGGACATTTTGATAGGTGGAAATCCTCTCTTCTGCTGCCACTGATGTCCCACCAAAGGAACCCAGCAGGGAGGGATGCCAATCTAAGTTTTAAAGGTTACCAGAAACATGATATCGTTCATTGTTAAACTAGATGTGTTGACTGGCTGCCACAGTTGGTCCCTAAACTGGATGATGGAATCAAATCTGCTAAAATATTAATTTCTACTGGAAATAATACCCCTGTCTTGAGTCTCAGCTCCTTTTACCCTGAACAACCACAACTCCAGAAGTACCTCCAGGTTACTTATCAGTGGACTCAGTGGCAGGTGTCTGTAAGAAAGTGGTGCAGAACTTGGCAAGCAACCCCTGGAGTATGGAATACATGGGTACTACTGGAAGATACTTGAACCCCCAGCTCCCAACAAGCTCAGTATTGGCAAGGCTCTCCTGACTCTGCCAAAGCTGATCACCTTAAAACAAGGGTAAATTTGATCCAAAGCAATTATTAATTTGTCATGAAACACCCCACAAACTGCATATGGTATTACAATGGAGTGATATTATAATCATTCCATAGTAATGATACTATAATTTCATGGTGTGAAATTATATTTAGCAAGTTCCTGCCTGGAAGAGGGCTAGATTTACAGCATCTTCCACCTGCAACTGGAGGCAGCTTTTCTACAAAAAAGCACCCAGACAGAAGCTCCTGTTCAGCTGAAATCTCCCAGATGAAGTGTTAAGTCTTTCAGCAGGACCAAGAGGATCACTGGGTCAGTATAAAGAGCGGGAATTACTGCACATGACACTGAGAGACAGGCTGTACCCAAAACCCACCCTGATCCTGCCACTGGACTCCAGAGGGATACAGAGTTCCTCAGAAATAGCAATGTCTAGGCAGGTGGACTTGCAACAGACAGAGCTTTGTCCTCTGGTATCTTCAGGAGAAACAACAGAAGCTGATGTACCCTTTATTTGAACAACAAATAGAGTAATAAAGCATAAGTGTTTCAAGTGACACTCCTTCTGCCTAATTTCACTGTACTAAAAGACATTTTTCTTTCCTTCATCAGCATTCAATATTCTACTAAATTTTGGGATTGCTATTACCTACCCCACCTTGATTTCTCTTGGAATTGTACTGAGTGTCCCAGTGAATGCAGGTAAGATTTTCTGTCTTTTGCATCTTAATGAGTACATTAAATCTGTGGCCTTTCAAATACACACAGGGGCAAAAGAAAATAGATTTATTAAACATGTTTTGCACCTTCTCTTGAAGACTTACATAGATAACACTGATTAAAAATTTATTCTATGTGCGTTAAATATGTATTGTATAATATTACATGAATATTCATAATCCCTAAAATTTTAAATTACTGTCCAAAAAAGCCTGCATACTGAAAAACAAATTAAGTTGAAGACATTCATCTCTGGGCTGGAATAAAAATGCATGGATAAAGCAGAAATCAGTTCTTAATGATTTCTTCAAGGCAGGTTTAACACTAAATTCAAACTAAAATTGCTTACATTTTAGAGCAGATATGTGCTAGTAACTCTGCTTGCCTTGGTAAATTGCATTGTCAGTGTTTATCAAGAACATTGGACAATTCAGTTTTGGACATGGCCTGTTACATTTCTCTGACAGTTTTTCTCTGAAATTTAGAGAAAGCCAAGAGACTCCTGAGTCTGAGAGGGCTGGCCAGGGGAGTGCAGACACAACCCCAACCTAAAGCAGTTCCTAAAACCCCGCATGCTCAGCTGGTGCCACGGTGCAGGTGGCAGCTCCCAGCTTCATGCTGACTAAGTGCACACAGAGCTGGGCACTGCCCTGGCAGGTTTGGTTGCCAAAAGGTGTGATCTCTCCAGAGTGTGTGGATGGCTCAGCCCGGGCAGGGTTTCTTACTCAGGGTGGCAAGAAAAATTTGCCTTCAGGAGCTGCTGTGCAGGGAAGGGAAATGCTCCTTTCACTGTGTCCCTGCACCTCAGCAGGAGTTCCTGTGCTGTTGGTGGCCATACCCTGCTGTGTGCTCCACCAGCAGGAAATAGAGCCCCTGCCATCATTGCTTCCACGGCCATGTTCTCCTGCCACAGCCAGCCCTCAGAGCTGGGGAGGTGAGGGGGAGGTAGGGGATAGTGTCCTAATGCCTTTTCCCATGTAATAACACCCATTCAATGTCTCACACAGTTGTTGATCACTACACGAGTGAAATTGTCTTCAATAGTGTCCGAGTAATCGCCATCATCATTATTGGCCTGGGCTTCCTCCTGTTGCTCTTGCCAGAGGAGTGGGATGTCTGGGTAATAAAGCTCCTCACACGTCTCAAAGTCCGGAAGAAGGAAGAAATCCCCGAAGGGAATGGAGACATCACTTCAGGACTGCCTAATAAAAGCCGGAGAACTCGTCCTTCCATGTCATCCTTTGCTCATTAAATGCTCTTTTTACCAAAACTTTGTGGCTAACATTACATATGATGATGCAAAGGTCTTTTCTTGGGAAGAAGCACACCTGTCCAACATGGTGTACATACCTGTACAGTTTTGATATGATCACCATCTAAAGCATCGAGTCTTGGCATGTCCAGTTTGCTTGTACTTTTTTCACATCTGATCTTTCACTTAAGTAGTACACTGAAAAAAACTGCAAACCAAGAACCTCTTTTCTCTTTTTAAATGAATGTAATATATAGTCAAAATATATTTGCATAGGTTATTTTAAAGAATGACTTTCATGAAAAGCAGGGCAGACATTTTGTATATTAGGTACTGAATGATGCATTGCACACTGTGATTTAAAAGAAACAAATGCTATGCTACATCACATGTTTATTTTTGACCAGAGCTGTACTTTGAAAGTTTTCAAGGAGCAGAAAAAAAAAAAGAGGAACCTTTTTAGGGATGGGAAGATGGGGTGGAAGAGTGAAAGGAAGATTTAGAAATCACTCTATGTGGATGAGCGCATGTTGCGCTGCAAACAGGGAAAATTCAAGCGCAAAAAATGCTTGCACTAAAGCATAAAAAGAGAGCAGTCTAGAGCCCAAATCTCCTTATTCTGCATATGACTGTAGTCCACGTTTAAAATCATGCAAGAGAAATCCAGTGCCTTCTACAGAACTCTTGTCTTTATCCACGCAGAACCAGGTCCTGCTGCGAGGCACTTGCAAAGGCAGGGCTCAGGTTTGTGGCCCCAAAGGACCCCAAATTCCCACCGACATCAGGACGTGCCTCCCATACACGTCGTGGCTTCTGTGGGAGCGTGGGGCCCAGGGGACTGCAAGTTCAAGCGCAGGAGACCTGGTTCTCTTCTCACTTCACAGGTTTTACCCCTGTGTGGAGCTGCGCTTGATTAATGCCAATGTGAGGAAGGGGAAATCTTGGTCATGTGTGGGACAATCCGATCGAAAATGATCCAAGGGGCTGGCAAGAGCGTGGTTGCTGATGTACAGTCTGAGAGCATGGACTAAGGGGGTGAATCGCCAATTGCTTTTACTCCATAATTGTGAGTGTTAAGAGTTAAAAATGTAAGATATTTACATCAAATGTAACACTTTTTATGAAACTTGTAAGCACCAGGATGTTTACTTATGCGATTTTGGTTCGCCATTAAATTTCTATCTGTGATAGATCACATGCTATGTAAAAAGGGGGGGAGAAAAGGTTATAGTTTACTATTTTTGAAGTTTACATTGTTGCATACAAAATTAAAAGTGTTCTTTTGAACTGCTGCCATAGCCTAAGGTCCCTGCTACCACTGAGGTCCTCTTTGTCTCAGGCAGGGGTGGCATCCACTTCAAAACATTTTAGCAAATCAACTTCAGATTCCATTATCTGTTTGGCGAAGCTCAATAATAAAAGATTTTAAACTCAGCCTCAGTCGATGCTATCCTTTTCCTTCTCTTGACTGAACCTTTATTGCAGTTCTGCTGTGGGTAGTATTTGTATGATCAGAAGGGAGAGACATGATCATGAAAGTAACCAAGGCTGCATCTCAAGGCACTGCTAACGTGTCTGTCCAAGACAACACAGTCTGCCCTACACTACCTGGACCAATCCATCTAGAGGGATGCTGTCAGGCATCAGGTAGGAAACAGACATCTAGCAGAAGTAGACCAAAGGAAAAATTGATCTTTGAATGCACCAGTGAGCAGTCATACGTGCATATGCCAACAGTTATTTAGGGCCGTGTGTGGGACATGAATTTGTACATTAATAACCAGGCCCTAGTCCAGGCTGTATGCTTGTCCCCACCACACTGCTCGATGACCAGACACTAAAGACTTGCTAACACAGATTACACCCCTGAATTTTTATATCTATTTCTTTGGGAAGAGGAGGGTAAAGGCACAAGATAGGAGCACAGGTACAACTCCAAAAACTGCATTGAAGGGCCCACATAGAACTTGACCTCAAAACTCCCAGATTCAACTTTATTCCATCTTTGGACAAATCATTTTGTCATCCTTGAGGATGTCATCATCCTCAAGCCTCCTCTCTGAGCAAGGCCAGAGAAGAATATATAAGCAGTCCTTCCATTTTCTATAGTCCCACAAAGTGGAATCTTCTGTGATCTCCACACTTCATTTTGCTGTGTGTTTGATGCAGTCTATAAGTATTCAAAAGGCTGCAAATGCCATTTTAAAAACTGCAACTAATGTGTGTTTTTAAACAAAAGGGAAGCAGGTTTTTAAACAAAAGGGAAGCAGATTTTTTAGCATTCCATATGGATTGTGGAGGAATTTATGCACCAGAAGGAATAGCAGCATTAGTAAAACTATGATTTACCAAATGCATCTAAGTCATTACTTCTGTTGGCTTATCCTTCCTGAGGACAGGCTAAACACATGAGAGGGGCTGGGATTTCAAACAGCACTTCATAAACCATCTCTCTTCTTAGTGGGAACTGTGCAAACTAGATTCACCCATGTGAAGCAATTCCGAGCTAGCCATATTAACCAGATGAAATTACCTCGATCTGTTGCTTAGGGAAGCACCTTGCCCTAACCATAAACACCTGACTTGACAGTAAGCCACTGGGTAGAAAAACCTTCCAGACAGTGAAGTCCAGGATGTGATTAGGAGAACCAGAATGCAGCATGTCCATATAGTATGTATGCACATCTCTAAGTGCCAAAGCATCACAGATAGGAAGCTGAGGAATTAATAAAACTGGAGTTGCTGGCTTTCACTAGAAGGACAAGCCAGAGGAAACCCCTCTGAGAAGGCATTGATGTAACCAGGCCACCCTTCAGGTGAAGGTAAGATCGAACTCCCAATGTCAGACTGTGAAAGGATGCCCAGGACAAATTCAGTGCCTTGGAAAGGAGGGCTGAGCTGTGGCAGACTCTCCTGCTTGCCCTCAGAGGCTGAAGCACTGTGTGCAATCTCTGCAGCAGTCTGTGAGTCAGACCCGCTGCTGCCCTGTATGGACCCCACACTGCCCTGCAGGGCTGTACCTGCTCTGCAGCACAGAGCCACACAAGCCTGGAATTAACACTTTTAGCCCCCCATTGGCCACCTTGTACCTCCTCCTTAGGCAGAACTGCAGGTCCCTCCAGCATTAGGCTTCTTCAGACGTCTCTGAAGCTGGCCTCCTGCATCATCACTGTGCGTGTCCTGCCCTCAGAGAGCACTGCCAGCCACAAGTGTGCACCCTTGTTCAAGGACTGGCAACTTTCTGCCCCAGCTTAGCCCTCAAAGTGTCCAGTAACCATCCAGTGGGCTTGTTATAACAGCAAGTGGAGAAAAAAAATCTCAGAAAAGCAAATAGCATCACCAGATCTCATTGCAGCTGCTGGTCTTCACTGCTGCACAATACAGCAGTGAAAGGGCACAGTAGTCCTCCTCCTGCCTAGTGTACCTTTGTCCTTGTCCTGTTGTCTCCTGCTGCTACCTTTGTAATAATTTTTTATTGCAACTCTCCACAGTGACTGCATGAGCCATTTATCAGCACATGGGGCAGAGACAGGCTTATTTTTAAAAGCTTTTCCTGATCTTCTGTCTAGAATGGCTGTTTTCATATCAGTAGTCTTCAAAAAAACGGCCATGAAGGGCAGAAATCCAACCACAATTATCAACAGATGAACAAAAGACACTGAAACCACTATGTAGCTTAACTGTTTTGGGAGCTGAGGGTAGACTAGCAGGACCTGTAGATCACCAAGTTCTGGGGCTGAATTGATGTTTCCTATGAGCTCGGGAACCAATCTCCCACCCCCAGGCCTCCAGAGCAGTCTAAAACAAAACCAGTGCAATATTGCCCTGGTTAGAGTTACTAAAGATACTGTATCTTCAATGTACCGAGAAGGCAGCATGACCAGGCTGACACCATTTACGGTCAAAAACCTGTCTGCTATGGTGTCTGCAGGCCCAAAAACAAACAGAGAAGTGAAGGTTTCCTGTGCAGTGAGTGAACATGAAAGCCTAGATGGATTTGCATAGCTCTGGATCATATTCCAGATAAACTCACAAATGTGCACAGCTGAAACTCATGGAAACACCCTCCTCTTCACTGAAAAGGACGTAGATTCTCCAGCCCTTCAGAAGCCCATGTGACAGCACCAGCCACCTTGCCTTGGCTGCGTGGGCTCAGACAGCAGCCTGGGACTGGGCATTTCTTCAAGGAAGGGGGAATGAAAAGCAGCCAGAAACAATGCAGCTCGTGTGAAGCAGAAGCACAGGAGAGCTGATGATAGAAATGCCTTGTGTGAAACACCTTCCAGGGCAAGATGGGTGCCCTGTCCATTCCAATGACTCCAGTTTGAAGAAATGGAGTCTGTGCACATGCTATAAATCCATAAACTACAGTGAGTTCGGCTCCATGTCCCCTGCTTCTACTACAGAAAGGATGGAGTCTTCAAGGCCTCCAAACCTGAGCTATTCCTTGGTAAATGCCAAGGCTGAGAAGCTTCTTTCACAATCCAGTCCTCATGCAAGCTGTCTCTGCAGAAACTGCCTGCAGACATGGATTTTGATGGATGAGTTTAATTACCTCATAATTATTAAAGTAGAAGCAATCAGATTCTCTTCTTTAGCTGGCATGTTCTAGAGCATTTCCATAATAATCTGCACCTTATGCAGAAGTCCTGAACATTAAAAAGGAAGTAAGAAATAAAAAGAGCATAAAGATCTTGTGACCTGTAGCCTTAAAATCTTCTACGGGGAAATCAAACTCTTAAGGACAGGAGTATTAGCTCAAACTAATGTTTTTGAAAATAATAAACCTTATACTTTTCTGTTAGAGGGATCCTCATATATGCACAAGATCATTTTAAAGAAGATGGCAATTAGTATTTAATGGAGTACTTTACAGATATACTCGGGTGCAAAGAACCTCTCACAAGTGAAGAGTAGAACTTCTAAGCAAGAGTTACAGTTTTGGAAAAGGCTTAAACAAGTGAGATTGAGGAGCTCACATTAGCAAGGTACTTAGGAACCTGTTATAGGCAATTTTTCTACAATGACCTAGAGACAATTGTTTAATCCTACTGCTGAAGTAGATGATCCTTTCGGAAGAGAAATCAAATTTTCCAGCTCTTTATCCACAGGTTTCCCTCCTCTTCTAGATTCAGTCCTCCCAACATCTCAAGATAGCCATCAGCGCATTTATTGGGAAAAACAGCAATCAAAGAGCTATTTTGCTGTTTGGCTACATGACAGTGACAGATTCCCTCTCAGTGTTAGTCTCTTGAATCAGTGAAAAAGTATTATCAGTAAAAAGGCTTTTTTGACCAATCATTTGATCAATCAAGTGACCAAGAAGACTGGCCTCAGCACAGCTCCTTTTGAACAGCAACAATTTTTTCCTGCTATTTTCAGCCTCACTACTAAGTTATTAAGCCACAAGAAAATGTCCTTTTATCCACAGTAGCTTCATTTCTTTGGTAAGAAGCATCATTAAAAAATACTTCAAAAATCTAAGTGTAATGTTTCCGATTATCTCAAAAGAAGAGCCAAGACAAGTCTGCAGAAAGTCATCTATCCTTCAGCCTCGTTTTAACATGAAAGGACAAGCCAACTGAGAGACTGACACTTCAGCAACGTTGTCTTTCCTTAAGGGAGGGCTTTCTTGCCTGTCTTCTACAGAATATTTACACCAAAACTCCAGATTCTGCATAGACCCACGGCTGAGCCAGACACTTTGAAGATTCTTGAATTAAGACCTGTACTCCTGTGAGTTCAAAGCAGCAGGACTTGTAAATACTTCAAAAAAGTGAACTTGTCTTTCCTGGCTATGAGCATATATTATGGGCCAGTGAATGTAGCTTTCCAGTCTCCCAGCAATAGGTCTCACTGCCCCTTTGGGTTCTGAGGCTGCTAAATTTTTAATGACTGCAGCCTAGAAATCAGAGTAAGCTGCATAATGGTCTCCTGGTGATTTTGGGCCAATTGTACATTTTAAATGCCTTCCTGACTTGTACACAAAGCATCACTCTTTCACTGTGTGATTTTGGATTTGGTCAAAGGCATGTCACTTGCTAACTTGGCTGCCAAGAAAATTGATATTGATCTTGGAAACAAATACCATGTTTGAGAATGATGCTGCCTTAGTGCATATGTAAGCAATCCCATCTGGTACAGTACACCTACATTTCAGAAAATGTTTATAGTGCACATAAGGTAATTGGTGCAGCTGATGAGTTATTAAATACAATATCTGAGTGCAAGAATGCAAATGAGTATTTTATAGAAACATTTTAGGATACATTTCAGTCTTAGAGAAAACTAGGAACCCCTTCCTTTCTTTAGTACATCACACATCACAGAGATTTGAAGACATCCAGTTAAACTCAAAAGATGAATCTTCCACTTCTAGTTACACAGCTTTGAAAACTGAAGTCTGCTTGTAGAACAGGCAGATTTCCAGTTTCCCATCTAGCTTTCTTGCAAAAAGCTGAGCATCAACATTGCTGCAAAGCAAATTTGTCTCATCCTTGGTCAGCCTGGAGAATTGCTAAGCAGGAGCCAATAGAAGAGTGAGAATTAGTCAGTCTTCCCACCATCGCCTGCTTTTCCCAAAATACTCCTTTTTCTGTTTTCTTCCTTTCTAACAACTGAACAAAAATGGAATTCTGGCATTAAAAACAAGTGCCTACAAATAATGTAAATTACTTCATCACCCTAAAAGAATCCAAAACCTCCAGGTTTTGGGCTTTTTCTCCACCATAATCACTACTCCTCCAGATACCTAGTGATTTTCAGATCACACTCCACAGAGTGCTCCACTGATGTCCATGAGAGGTCACGAAGATAAGACAAGCCTTTGCTCAGCAGGCTTCAAATCACCAAACACGGGCCTGGGGAAGGTGAAGAATCACCATTCTGTCTATCCTTTCTTGTCTATCTCCATATCAGCCTGCACAGATGGCTCCTGATGAATGCATGCAGCCAGCCCTCCGGTACACACGGAGCTGCACAGAAAGCTGGGGCAGTGTCTCTACCTCTGTCCCTCTCCTGGTGTCCCAAGCCCTGGTGTGCTGCATCCTCTGTGTTCACATCACATTGGCACTCCCTAGAGCAGGGATACTCATCACAACACCCAGCAAAGGCAGTCTTCTGAAGAAATTGAGTTAAGAATCCCAACACACAGTTAAAAAACCAAACAAACAGACAAACAAACCCACATGATAATCCACATCTTAGGGGTCTGGAGAACTGATCAGCTAAGACCAGCGTACAAAAGCTAGTTTTCATTCTCCCCATACATTCCTCCTTCTTTATTCATACATAGATTTTTGTTTAGATTTTCATAAACCTAAATTTTTGCTAACTCATTGGAAGTTTAGACGTGCTAGTGTTAAAAAGAAATTCACAAAAGTCAACCATAGTGTGAACCATTTCTGAAATAATGAAGAGGAGTGCTTTGCATAAGGCCATAGAAAGTACAGTATATACTTCTTAAATGCTTCCAATCTAAAATTACTGTATGCAGTTCCTGAGGCTTCTTTGCTTAATTTACTCCATTTTAATAATAAAACCAGGTACAACTACTAATTGTAATGATTTTGCTTTTTTATATTTATTTTCTTTCACCAAGTATAGCAAGGAACACTGTATGGCCATGAAATCAGAGAACAAAGTCTAACAAATGTTTTGGAAAGGAGATATGATCAAAACCAGTGCAAGTGAAAAAACCAAGAAAATTTGGAAATTGAGTGATTACCACCAAATGGACTGAGATGAAACGAGGGGCAGTGAAAAGGAGTCAAACTTGCCAAAATTACTCCAAATCCTGAAATCAGGGAAGAAATAGAGACAGGAGACTAATTTGAAGAAAGGAAATGTAAAAAAAAAAGAAAGGAAAAATTCCAAAACCAAATGAAAACAATCAAAGTGAATGGGATGACAAGAAGTGCAGAGGAAAGGAGTCAGAGTTACATCCTTAATGGACATATAAGAAGGAAGGTGGGAAGGAGGGAAAGAATCTTAATATACAGTTTTCTTGAACAACAAATTTTAAAATTTTATATAAAAAACCCCTTGTTATTCCATGACAGAAGAAAACACCCCAGGCTACCTCAGGTAAGATTTCTTCATTATTCCCTGCAAAATAAATAGTTAGACAAAGGGTTATATTGCTTAAAGAAATCATTTTTAAATTCAGTTCCCTGAAAATCTATCATGGATAAGAATTATACATCAGAATATTTCAGTGAAAGAAAAACAAATGAACTGAACTCCTGGTATAAGCACACAGCTACAGCACATCAAGGATTGCTTCTATTATTGGTTGTGGGGACACCTATAATATACTGATTGCTTCCAAAGTAAAAGCAGAAATCATTATCATTACAAATAAAGAATCTGCTGGGCAAATTTCAATTAAATACAGGGTTAGTAAGGCTGTAGGTGAGGAGTGAGCTGTTCGGCATTAACTGGAAGGCAAAGCACACACAATCCCCTATCCCGATTAGCAAGAGCAGGCACAAAAGAGCTTGAGAGCTCAACCACTGTATAAATATCACAATTTACTTTAGTACACTGCTGGGGAGAGTTTCAGTGTGAAACTGGCATCTATTTCTTTAACATCTATCTAACTAACTGCTAAATGGAAATGTAATTCAAAGGCTTTAACAGTGGCGACCAGCATACTTAACAAATCTGGATTTTTTTCTCCCATCTTTCTAGAACATTAGCTTATTACTATAAATATCCCATTCATTACTCCCGGGGCACATTTCCCAAAACAAAAGACTAAAAATAAATACTTAGAATTGGCTAACTAGCAACAATAAACCCCCACCCCCTTATAGACATCAGTTTAACCAAATGGAAATATTGCCATTAAAAATTTATTATCTGAATCTGTACATATTTTTATTCATGTACTTCCTAAAACCGTATCACTAAATTTCCCTAATATCCATTACACAGTGTTATTTACAATTGTCTCCAGTGAATACTTTTCGGGCTACAGGTCATTAAAGAATAAACTATTTATCACAAATATCCCAGATGTGCTATTTGGGCTTTGTGATTAATTATATATAACCACATTATCTCCTCAGTTTCATAAATACGATAACTAAACAACTTTACACACATCATAAATTTTGAAATCTAAAACACAACTGGCATTTCCTATTGTTACATTCCATTATCACAAGTTCCGGTCTCAAGAATTAACATTAATTTTCTTTTCAATATTCATGCATGTAAAACCTGGCTTTGCCAAAGCCTGAGTGCAAAAGGGTCCTAAGTAAGCTACAATACAAATTTACTTCTACATTAATTGTTTGCAACATAAAAACAACCGAAATTCTATTTTTGCAGTAACTTTAACTCACCTTAAACCCCTTGTTCTATTATTAGAAACAATATGACTGCATTCCTATCCCTTACCTATTGTGGGAAATGGATTTGTAGAGAATTCCCATTTCCCACAACCTATCATAGTGTAGCAAACAGAAGACAGTCAAACAAATAGGCAGGACAGAGAGCACGGACAAGTGTTACATACCACACAGTGAACAGCAGCAGTCACACTCACACAGCTCCCAAAGAGTGTCCCTTCCAAAGGGGTGGTTGGGCATTTCAACCAACAAAATCCCCTCCAGATCTGGCTGGGTTACGAGGGGACTCTGCTGAAGAAGTGCAAATCTTTGGCCCTCTCCTAAAATAACTTTCATGTGCCAAGATGAGTGAGCCACCTGCCAGGAGAGCCAGGAAAGGATGCCCTCCACCCACCATTACCACGCGCTTTGGAAAAAAGCCGGCTCCAGGCAGGCTGACAGCTACAGCCACCCCCTGAGCCGGCTCCTGAGCGGCCTCACGCACCACAGCGAGCATCAGCTACCAGCAAACTCCCAGGAAAGCTGCCGGACATTCTGAGAGCTGCCAGGAAAAACAACCTACATAGCTGCCCAGGTATCTGGGAGCTGCCAAGGGCTCGGCGGCTGGTGGAGTTAGGCTTTTCCCAGACGCCAAAATGTCATCTTTCCCAAAACTGCAGTGTTACTATGGGAACATGTGCCATAGCTTTCAAAACTGCAAAACTGGCCCACATTTCCAGGTGGAATTGATGCATAAAAGGAGACCGCCAATTCTTCGGCATACAGGAAATGCCACCATTCCCAAATGAAATAGTGCAACAGAGCATGCTTCTGGATGCTCTCTACCAGCGCTGCAGAATTTGGTCACCACCCGGCTGCCCCCAGGCTTCTCTTGCTCTTTCACCACCTTGACTATGGGTACATTTTTCTTTCACTAGGGCGGTCAGCTTGACTCAGTGACAGAGTCCGTTCCAAGAAACCTTTCTAGAGTGGTTTGTGCATGCTGAATGAAATCAATGGACCAGCTCTCGGGAGGAACCATGCTGGAAGGAAAACTGTCAAAAATGCATTATATGTCTATGCTATCTTTATCAGCCTTCCACCCAGCCGCTACCTTACTGTTATGCTATTGAAAGTGTGGCAAATTTACAATGCTGTAAGTGCCCTCAGATTTTTTTTTTCCCCCCTCTAATTCATTGAATTAGCTCAGACCACGTGCCATTGCTCAGCATTGCTGGAACCGGAGTTGCAGCTCCTAGGGCTTTAAAAATACCACATGTTAACTGGTCCCGGCCCCAAACATTTTACACTGTGATTCTACCCAGCTGTCATGCGTCAAATGGGAAAG
>WBMY01008815.1:1332244-1364148 GCA_013397315.1 Donacobius atricapilla
GTAGGCTGTGATACCATAGAAAATCTGCTGGACTTACCTTTGCATCACAAATAATTTCTGTTCAGAGCAGTGAAAAAAGAAAAGCATCCAAGATCTTCATGAAGTAACAGGGTGGTGAACATGAAAAGACTAAAATTCACTTTCAAAATGGTAATGATCCCCTCCAAAACTAAACACACCACGCTTCAGTCTTCAACAGAATAAACTCCTGACTAGTGCATTTAAATCCTCTTTAAGTTCAGTGACCAAAGACGGTTTACACAAACCTCCTTCCCCTTGGTAGTTTCTTCTAATGAACATCGTTTCTCTTTTTAAACAGGTTAAACACTTTGACAAAAGAAGAGACTTTTTAAAATATAAAAAGAAGCTTGAAGCAGAAGGGTTTCATCCTCCAGAAGCTGCTGGAAAGTCTTAGGAACTCTGCTCCCAAAATGAATCGTGAGAGAGTAACTACAGGAGGAAGCCAGAGAAAGCACCAGAAGCTGCTTGAGTGCAAGAAGCGGTAATGTAGCAGTCTCCCTGAAATGCAGACTGCTCTTCTTACTGCCAGGTCTCACAAGTCTGCCAAAAAAAAGGGTCATGGACAGCTTTTTTAAGTTTAAGTCAAAGAAATACGGTGCAGGGCTGTTCATGAATTTAAGGGTTTGAATGTATAATTCATAAAATTGTTTCACAGGAATAAATGATTATTTAATACCGTAATACCCATATTCTAAAGAGAAAATGAAACTGTTTTTCAATAAGTGAACCAGCTTTTTCCTAAAATAAAAAAGTCCATTCCAACTTGCCTTTCTTGTCAGAAGCAGTGAGTTGTATAATAAAATTTGTATTTATATTTCAAAGTATTGTAAAATTCAATTTAAGTCAGGCATTAATTTATACAACAGTGGTCATTAGAAGACCTAAAGCATCCTTTGTATATGATAGGTAATATTCTGGTTTGAGTATGCTCATTTTTTATAAGCAATAGGAATTTTTACATTGGTCATAGGTTTTCAGTCAGTATCTCTGCTAGAACTACGTCCAGTTATTTATCACAATTCTCCCATAATGGCCTTTTGTAGAATTGGATTGTCTTAGTGATGCAGCTTTATTTAAAGGTACAGACTGCTTACAGCAGGATTAATAAATGTGACTGTAGAAGGCATTTTAAAAAGGAGCAGCACTGAATGTAATTATGTAAGTGAAGTTGCCTTCCAAAAATCATATAATCTCGTATATCTAGGTGCTACAATCATTTAACACTATGGCTAAACGCACAACTTCAATTTCAAAAACAGTCACCACAACCGAAGTGACTGCAGTAAAAATCCTATGGTTTGAGTTTGGGATTGTTCACAGCACTGTGCTGACGTTCAGCAGAAAAAACACAAGCCACGTGCAATATAAATAGGATTTATTTCCAATGCAACAATTTAAGGAGGTAAAGTATTAAGGCATTTAAAAGTCACTCTGAACACTACAGAGAATAGAACATGCAAAGTTAAGAATTCTCATTCACCCTGAGTTTGTATCTCATCTATTCAGAATTTCACGTCGTAGCACCGTAGGAAGCCGTCCAGCTGTACAGTAAGGCACAAGTCTCTGGGCAGTTATTGTTGTTGTTTTTGCTTGATCACCTGTTGTCTTGTGTACTCCCAGATCAGCAGAGCTCCGCTCACGTGAACATTGAGTGACCGAATAATGCCCTGCTGAGGAATTTCCACACAGACATCCAGATGGTGAATCAGGTTGGCTGGGATTCCTTCATGTTCATTTCTAGTAAAGAAGAAACAGTAACTTGTATCTGAGAGAGGGCATGTGTGTTCCCGAAAGCAAAAAATACAAATGTCAAAACACCATCCAAACACCTTTTAACAAATGGCACATCTGCCTACGGGGTAACTGGTGACAAGAAATGAATTTTTTAAAAACAATAATACATTACAAAGAAAACATGCAGAGAGCTGATTTCAGTATTGATGTAAAAAAACTGGTGGAAGACTCAGTTTGCAGTTCACTAGTCCAGCAATAGCTGAGCATCCAGCATAAACACTCTGCTTTTGTTTTTAAACTCCATGTATAGTGAAATGACCATGGTACGAAGCTGCTGGCAGAGCAGGAAAGCTCAACTGTCCCCTTTACATTCAGGTCTTGGCACAAAGGAATGTCAGAACTGACCACACCAGAGGGTACTGAAGTTTACTGGTAATTAAAACCATTGTTTTTAATTAAAAGAGAACAAAGAAATTACGAGCAATCCATTCTGAAGACAAGCTTCATATAAAAAAAGTTGGAAAAAACTTTGTCCTAAGAGGACAGCCAGACCCTTCTTTCTGGTCTCACTCAGTAGCCCTGCAATGCCAGGAGCTTTCTCACTTGCACGTGCTTTACTGCAGACTTTTTATCTGCAATATATATTATATATATAATATATATATAGAGAGAGCAGATATATATCAATATAGATAGATATATATCTAGATGTGATACTGTGTATCAATCTTGAGCTCACCACAGCCCACACACCCAGGGCCCCACGTAGCTAAACTGAACAGATGGTGCCTTTAGCACTCCCAGAAAAATACAACCCATGCTCTCGCTACCTTCACCCGTTATTAAAAGGTGTTACAGTGTAGGGATAGGTTATTAAATAAGAGAAGGGTCATTCAGTAGATACCAATACCTCATGGTCCTTAGCACACAAAGCCAAGCACTGCTTTTTCCATAATCACTTTCCATTCCAGAATCACCTTTACCAGTGTCACTTGGTTTTCATATGACCCAACTCTGACTAGAGAAAGCGATGGACTGCAAGAGGTAGATTTGCAAAACTGTGCATGCTCTTACCCCAGCAATAATAGTGATTTCTCTGGGAAGCAGTATTCTGTAAGATCGAAACTTTTAGCTGTCTGCTCCACACCAATAATAGTGTAGCCTTCTGTTTTTTTCTGCTGTAAATAATCAACAAGCTGAGGTGGTTTCACCTGTGCATTAAAAGTAGAGAAAAAGATAAAAATACTTAAATATCACCTTTTGTAAACTTCTGAAGTTATTGGAAAAAAAAACAAACACCAAACAATTTACTTGGGCACTTCTTAAGATGAATGACTTTTATCCCCCAAAGACTCTGTCCATATACATAGCTTAACATCTTAAAAGCTCTTCAGCAGTAGCACAAAAAGGTAGGTAATGCCACAAAATACCCCCAACCAGTACAATGAAGAAAGATGTAACAATGACAGCTCACTTAATCAGTTTATCACAGCAATAAGAAATTGCAAGAATTTTCTAAATTCTTTTTTATAAGGTTGACCCAAAACATACAGGATTAAGTGTCAGAGATAACAGCAGGAGCTTCCATGAAACAAAAACATAATTTTTTCAAGATAAAAAATGTAAGACTTGAATTATGCATCTGACGAACTGAAGATGCTGAGAACACTTTTTAGCTGTTAAAATGTTTCCATTCACCTCAACAAGGGGGAGCCACTGCTCTGCAGAAACACTCAGATGCTGAAACTGCTTATCCTGTATATAATGAAGACTGCCAACAACGAGTGCAGATGCCCCAAATATTTCACTTGTACGACATAAACCTACAAAAACAAGAAATAAAGTGATTTTTGAGTAGAAAATAAACACCAAGCCAGACCACCAAGTGAAAATGACAAAGACTGCAGAAGAGAAATGGCTACTTTAGTTACCTATTTTTAATTAGTATCAGGTCTTCCAAGCCACACCTTGTTCCATATAAATTACAGGAAAAGTGTTTTGTAACTTAGCAGAAGGACAAAAATTAACAAAGCACTGTGTCTGACAACATGCTTTTACAGTACTAATTACACAGAGTAAGGGGTTAAGTGTCCAAGCCTTAGCAAGGATGGATGGTTTGATACATCCACACACAAATGAAAGAGGATGGCACGTAACAGCATTACAATGCAGACAGCACCAGCTCGTGGGCTTTTCATTACTCACTGCACTTACTGAAATTGCTATCATCAAATACAATGGCAATAAAGTATTTGCAGGATTTATTATGCCACAGCTGTCACATCGTGAAGGCAATCTTACTCCAGAAATGGGACTCTGTTGTCCAGCAGACATGAGAATCTTTACAAGATTTAATTGTTACAGAAAATAAATGAAAAAGCAAATAATTTCCTTTGCATACAAAGTTGAAAAACTCAACTGTAGCAAATATAAAAAAAGCAAGAAACTGAGCATGATTTACAGCAAAATTCTACTTAATGCATGCTATGTGTTAGTACTTTTTTTTCCTTAAAATGTAACTATAGAAGACCCCTTTCTCTGAAGTGGGTAGGATTTTCTTTGGTTACCAGTTTCCTTCAGGATAATGATCTATTCTTAAGAGCAGTACTTAAAATAATTTTCTAATAATCAACATAAAATGAAATTAACTTCTACTATCTAAGTGTGCTCCAAGGTCTAAAATAGAAGTTTGAAAATGTGCAATCAACTTACCTCCTAAATTGGTAGGTTTATCAATAAGTGAAGCCACCACAATCAATCTGCTGTTTGATTTGCCAAGTTTAGCAGCACGATCCTGAAATGCTGTTTCCAAGTCTAAACTAGGAGTGCTGTTCTTCCAGGGTATAATCTTTTTCTGAACATCAGTCCACTCTGGCTGGCTGTCTGCTTCAGCTGAATGTGAACCTGTAACAACAAACTGCATGTTCATATGGATGTGCAAGTGGGAGTGAAACTAGTGCTTCTATAAAGATAATCCAAATGGTAATAACTGGAGATCCCATTCATCATCTACTATTATTTTATGGGACACGTTCTGCTCACATAGATGCAAGTTTACTTCAGCTGAAAAACCAGAGATCAGATGCACACAGCTACTCCACACAAATAATTAAGATTAATACAGACTGGCTGTCATGTACCCATGTCTTGCTGAGACCAGTCACTTGGTTTCAGATCACGAAGTTCCGTTCGGGAATGGCACCACTGAAATGCTGCTGGCAAAGGAAGGTCAGTGAATCTGTCGAATTTAGAGAGGGAGATCCATTCATCTTCAGCCAGTTCCGAAAGGCGGGGAAGAGTGTAAAATATCGTCTGCAACGCAACACAGTGTTACCAGCACAGTCACTAAAGCAAGCAGAAACAGATAATTAATCCCTGGTAGTTTAATGGAATATGTCTATTATCTAGCCTACTATGCTTTTAATACTTGTTTTTTTTCTTGGTACTTAGTACAGCTTACCAGTATGTCTCTCAATAGTCATAAGTTGACTTACAGTGCAATCCAAAACTTCCATTAAACTAGACTTACTTTCTCTAATTAAACTTCTCCTGAGGATCTGCGCTGATTACTGTTCTGAAGTTCTAGAATACCAGAGAATTAACACTATGCTTCTCAGCACAAGGGTCTAGAGAAAATTTTGTATGTGTAACACTAAAGAGCTTTCAAATACTCCTACAACTTTCTAGTAAAGAATGTAGATTTATTTAATGTCAAAAGAAAAACAGTTGAAAGCATTAAAATCTAGACCACTAAAATCCAGCTCAACACAACCAATACACCTAGCTAATCATGATTTATCAAGAAGGAAAAAACCACACATCCCAAGGGAAAGACTGAGTAAGTCGAAGAGTTTAAAGCCCAGACTTTTCATATATCCCGATGCGCCCTTCAAAACAAAGGTGAAGATGCACCCTGAATGCATTTAAATGCTTCACAAATACTAGTCTTGCTTTGCTGGTTTTTTTCCTCTTGTTCAGGACTTTTACTTTCCACTATTCAGCACATTTGTGTTCACAAAAATATTTCACATAACATCAGTTAAAAGAAGAGACAATTTCTTCTATCAAAGATGGCACTGTTTTCTGCAAAAACATATACCCCATTCATATCCATGCTTATCTTGTATTTTGAGCTTAGTTCTTCTGTCTCTTCTATTTATCTGCACCTTTATTTTTGCCTTCCTTTCATTTTCAATGATGAAAATGTTTATTCTGCTGTCAGTTATTTGTGCTATATCAAAAAAGGTGGCTGAAAAAGGTGCTCTGGAAGTGATATATCTCTATCCTGTTCACATCAAACAATCCAGGTAATCAACCTCAAGTTACTTATGGGAACAGATGCCTTAACAATCCCAATAAACTACCTCAACTGAGTAGATGCTCTTCAGTTACTAAAACGAACCTTTCCAGTCACAAATACAAAACCTGATTAATTCCTACAGATAGGCACATTCATCACACATATCTCCTCCTAACTGACCTGGGTTTTTAACACATTACCAAGTAGAAAAACTAAGATGCAATCTTAGTCTAAAGCCCATCTCAATCTGGAGGAAGTAATTTTGGGGGGTTTTAAATGAGTAGTTGTTGATCATTTCATCCCATATTAGAAGATACCAAAAAAAGATAAAAATACAGTTGTAAAACTAGACAAACAGCATGGTCTTGGACTTGCCTCTAGACTATAATCCTCAACTGGATGAAATGTTGCAAAGAAAAAGTGATCTTGGATTCGCTGCCAGTTCCTTCTGGCATTCCTGCAAGTGCATAAAGTAATGTAAGATACATTAACAAAGCAACGTGCTGGATACTTCTGAAAATTCAATCATCAGATTGGCATAAGGTAACCTAATTTATTTACTATATACTATACAGGAAAGAAAATACTTCAACAATTAAGTAAAGGCCCATTTTTAAAAAATGAACAGCATTCAGAAAGTAAGCTTTATTTATGTTTTAAGAAAGGCTCATAACACATCTCCAAATTCTATTATCAAAATGAGTAAGTTTGGTAAGAAGTATCCCATGGAAAGGGGATACTAGCCTATGGTTCAGTGTCAGCTTTTAGCTGTTAAAAAAGAAAAAGAAGTCAAGACTCTTCCCTTTGCTGCTTTTTCTGTATCGTGTCTCCCCAGACCAACCTCTTTTTAAATAGAGATTAAAAAACCCTCATAAAACCCCATAAAAATTACCAAGTGCCATTTTAGAAAATTTAACTTTCTGCAAGTGGCTCAGAAGAACAATGTTAAGCTATAAAGAATGTTACTAACCCTGTGCCATGCATGTTTTCCACTTGTTGAAGGCTAGATTCAATAACTGGTGTCAGAGCTTCAAATTCTTCCACATGTAGCATTCTGCACATACCCCAGATTTTTTTAAGGGCAATTAATGCATAAAGTCGAACGCTGAAATTATGGCTGAAACACCACTGCAGAACAACTATGAGGGCCTTCTTCAGAGCTGGCTTCTAAAGAAACAAAGACAAGCTTCTTTTATGTTAAGTTTTAATGTACCATTCAGAAGTTATGACTGGTCCAAGAAAAAGTTCCTCGAAAGACACCCTTTTGGAAATCACAAAGCTTTAAAATTATATTGATTTTCTTCTTTCCATCTCATCAGCACAAAATCTACAGCCCCACTTGTTCTTTGAAAACGTATTAATTTGCTTTAAAAATCATTATTCTGCCTGCAAGAAAACCTCTACTTCTGATTAAAAGAGCAGCTAGGAAAATAAACCCAGGTGCATCCACATGTTTACTTAAAACCAGAGTAGCTATTCTAGAAAATTTCACAGGTAATCAGGCTCTGTGCATCCAGAACACCTGCTAAGTTAGCTGATTTTCCTAAATCCAGTATTTTACAGAGGTGACAGGAAGAGTTAATGTTTTGCATAACAAAGGATACCTTAGTAGGAATTAGGTATTAAAGAGGCATTTAAACCATTTTGGCAGTCTATTTGCAGTTCAGAACTCTGTATATGCACTGGAAGTGAATAAATAACAAACACTCTTAAGAGAGACGTACCTTCTCTGAGGTATTTTGAAGAATGATGTCAAAGTGGGCCAACACTGATAAAAATGTGCAGATGCTTTTTTTAAGCTTTTCTTCATCCTGAAGTAAAAAAAAATGTAACAAGAGATATGCATATATAAAATGTTTTTATACTTTATACATTTTCATGCCATGTTCTGCATGTGCAGTAATATTAACACTATTAAAAATCTACATGTTTCCACAGCCAAATTTATGAAAATACAAGGTCAATATGATTAGGATTTCATTTCTCCTTGCATGTTGCTTACTTTTTACTAACACATCAATAATAATGAAGTTCATAGTTGCATAAGTGAGCTAAAATTCAACCCAAGTTCACTGTATTCCCCCAGGAATGCAAAAGGTCAGCACCATTCCACAGCCTCTTGCCTGGGGCTCCTGCTACCCAGAGCTCAATCTGCAGCTTCACACTGCAGCTGCACACAGAGCTACCTGCACTAAACATATTCCTCAACACCAGGAGAGCCTCTGAAAATGCAATCTGTATTCCTGTTTCATAAATCTACGTGTTTTCTGCTTGCTCTGATGGTTTGAATGGGCTCACTGTGATTTAGTATATTTGTTATCAGCATGAAATCACTTTGATCTAACAGATTATCATCTACTAAAATGACAGCAATTCCAACAGCCTGAGCTTTTGGAAACAACTCTGAAATAGTTGCTTCACTCCGTCAACCCTTTCACGACTTTTGGTATTATCACTCAAACCCTGCTTCAGTTTTAAAATCTCATTACAGAACTCCACCGTGACAGAAGTCGATATTAAAAGCTGCAAATTGAATATGTATTATGCAAGTCATGTTCTCATTAACAGAGGATGTGACAAAAATGACAAAGGCGGGCTATGGAAACCACAAGTAACTTAGACCTTCAGAATCAGGATCTAGGGTGTCCACGTGGTCCTGATGGCTCTTATATTGGACTGCTCTGACTCACTTTGCCAGCTCTACTCAGCCCAGAATAAAACATCTTAAAGGCAAATCTTTCAACAGGAGGAATTGACTTTTCTTTGGCCATTTTTAGGTCGCAAATTTCTGAATGTCTCAGATTATTGCTTAGACTCACTTCCAAGCTGAACTACTCAACAGCCCACTGTCACAGCTTTTAAAGGAAGACTGGAATACACAGAAAATAAGGTATGGGACAACAAACTGTACCCTCTTTGTTCAAATTACTCTTCAAATAAGTAATTGCCAAAGTGAATGCCAAAAGTCTTACTTACATAGCAAAAACAATCCCAGAATTTGTCAAGGAACTGGGGATATTTATGTAGACTCAAGATAACAATCCATTCTATGAAGTATTTCACAGATGCCTGATTATTACTGAATCCAGCCTGAAAAACTCTGTCAAGAGTTCCACACAAAAAATTCTGAGAACACAAAATCAGACAATCCTTTAGTATATTGTTAACTTCCCTGAAGAAAAAAAATTAAAGAACATTCTCACCTTTATCATATTAGATATATATTTTATTATGCAAATTAAAACACTTTAAAACCATCTCATTTCTTAATTATACTTTTCAAATATTTTCTTATGAAGCACCATTTGCCTAAAGTAACACTTGTCTGTTTTTTGACTGTTCATAAAGTAGCAATGTTTTTACTAAATGAAAAGCTTTCAGACAGTCAGTACAAACTTTTAGATAGCTTTAACAGGAAAAATCGGGCCTCCTATAATATTCATAAATCTAAGAATCAATTTCCAGTGTCCTCTGGAAATGCAAGATAAATCCATGACTTCAGACTGAAAGAATGAAAGTACAGAAAACTTCTACAACACAGAACTTCCACATCAGCTACAGGTTACAAGCCTTTTACACCCTGCTGTAATTTAACGTACACAGCTTCCATGGCACCAAATTAGGTCTTGAAAGTAGATCCTTATTTATTTATTTAAAAATTAATAGCAAAGAGCAATACCTGGTTAAGCTTTGGGAGAAGAACTAAGAGTGTCTGCCACACCCGGTTTTTAATTCTATGCTGCAGAGAGTTTGCATAATAGCGTGTTCTGGATCTGGACACCAGTTCATCCTAAAAGAAAAATAAAAGATTTATTGCCTAGTCTTCCTTTAAATTTGAACACATGTAAATACACTTTTCTGTGCTAAGAAAGCAGCATCTACCACACAGCTTGGATCAGCGCTGAACATAAGTAAATAAATTTTCCTAAGCTTCATTTATTAAGAATTAAATTCTGAAGCTTATAATTAAATAATAAAGTAAGCAAATATCTTGTAAAGCTCACTTTTCCCTGCTTGGTCAATCTCACAACACAAATATTAATCATTCTTCAGCAGTACTTAAATGAGAGGAATGAGGGACCCACCCGTTCCAAGTTCTTCAGACAAAGACAGGATTTTACAGTGCCAGAATGTATGGGTGATGTTCCAATTGCAGCTGCAGTAATTTACCAATGACTTTAGACTCCTGCCAATGCATAAGCAGCTATGATATAAACGAAAATTGGACACCAACCTTCTCCATTATTTCTATCTGTAAAGGTATTCTAAAGAGACAATAGCTCTCTCAATTTAAGAGGTAGTCTGCAGTTGTTAAAGTGAAATGCAGTGCTTCAGAATGCAGCCTAAAAGAAGATTCTTAATGGAACAATGGTTACAATTTGGATAATGTTCCAGGAAACCAAAATATCCACTAAAAAGATAGAAATAAACCCAAAGGCAATTTTTACTATTTTGGTTGAATTAATTTCTGTCTCATAACGAAGACATGCATATCACTCGGTGGAGAGGCTACACAAACAACTTTAAATGCATCCTGTCAATTGTAAATATTTTGCAGTTTATTAATTGTACTAACACTGCATTTATATACCAAGAGAAATAAATTTTACCTTATCGAGTAGTTTGATGAAAATATCTTCCATAAATGTTTTATGCGAGATATTTGATCCATCCAACAAGCACAGAAATTTAATAGCACAAATGCGAACATAGTGATCATCTCGATTTGTACTGAAAAATATTAATAAAAATAAAAATCTAACTCTACTTGTTTAGACATAAAGATAAATCCTAAATTATAAAAAAGCACCAAACATCATCTTGAACATAGAGCCATAACGTTGTCTACAGTGAGACAACACGCAAATACCCAGAGCCGGAATTTTAAAATCTGTTTGTCACTGGTGATGAAAAAAATTAGTGAGTTCACAACCTGACCCTGAGTCTATCTAGAGTTCTTTACTAACATCTAGGTGTTTAAAAAACTTTTCTATAGAAAAAGCTGTACCAGAAAGTTTTTGAAATTTTGTGCCTGTAAACTGTAACCTTTTAACAACTAATTTATGCTTACAGTTTGGTCAAATACCTAATCCCAAACAACAGTTTATTCCTATTAGTTAACTACAGACATCTAGAATAATTAATGGCAAGAGTAAAATTAATGACATTATAGGTTGTGTCAGCTGCAGACCATCACAAGAATATATATGATTACCAAGAAGTTCTTGAGACAAAATACAGTAGCGAACTTTTTGCAGTAGAATTTTTTAACAGCTCAGGTTTTATAAACTACAAATATTTCTTAAAACAAGGTGACGAAACTTTTTCTCTGACTTTCTTCCACTGAGTAAAAATGGGAGTGAAACTATAAAAAATTTCAACAATCCAATAGCTAACATCCCCATTTCAAAGGCTGGAGGTAGAGCCTTTGGGCAGTACACCCACAAAAAGGGCTTGCAACCAATATTAAAAAGCCAAGCTCAAAATCTGGCTGCATTAAAACATGAGTTTCTTAACTGTCTTACTTATAATGACAAGGTATATATTAGCTCTGCATCCTAAAAAGTATTACTTTATTGAGGTGAAACAATGAGGAAGTAGTTATTTCAGCCACAGTCAGATTAACAAGTGAGATATATTTTCCTGAAGATCCATTTTTCTACAGTTTGTATTTGAACTAGTAATATAATGTGATGTACAACCCTTTCACCAGTATTTTAAAAGGTAATGAATATATTCCTTGTGGGTCCCTTCCAACTCATGATATTCTATGACTGAGCTGACTTCAAAATCAGCGTCTTTCCTATCAGAGCATCAACCAAGACAAAGACACAATTCATACAAATACTATAAGATGTATCCTCAAAAGCATTACCTTTCTGTAACAACATTTGCTGCACATTTTTCTCCAAGATTTTCTATGAAGGCATGCACATCCTGAATGTGTCTTCAGAAATGAAAGAAGACAAAGCAACAAAATTAGCAGAATAACATACAAAACCCATTTTCAGCTTTTCAATAGTTATCTCAAAGTTTAGAAGAAAAAAAATCATACAAAATTGTAAAATAGAAATCACAAGGATTTTTTTTTATACCTTTGATCTTTCCTAAATACAGTTCCAAAGACACAAGCCTCAGTGATAAGTTCACTATAATTTCCAGCACTTAAGAAAGCATTTGTCAAGGCACTTCTCTCATCAACAGTGGGAAATATCCAAGACTGACAACAATGACTAAGGACTACATTGAAGACTCCAGTCTTTGTAGTGGACAGATCTATGAGCTTGAAAATTATCTGAAAATAAGAAATAAAAGATTCAAAACCTAGTTTTCAGGAGTGCCAGATCTAGTAGAATAAAATTGCAGTGATATCTATTTTAATAGGTCTCATGACTTTTTGCATCCTATCTCTGCTCAGGTTAATGCAGTCTTCAATCTATTTATAATTCCCCGATTGTAGGAGCAGGTGAATGGGCAACAATTGGCCCAGGATATGCTTATGTTAACAAAACCCAGAAGTGATCTTTGCTTAAACAGATATAACGCCAGAAGCCTTAAACATCCTGGTCAGTGGAACAAATGAGCCTGGGTTTAGTTCATGAGAACAAACTTAGTGTTTTAATCAACTCTTACCAATTTAGAAAAAAAAACTGAACACTAAGCAAAAGTTTTTTACATAAGTAGCCATATCAGTAGTTCTGTTCTTTAAGGAGGATTACATTTGTGTCAAAGTTCATGTTTAAGTTAAAACGGCAAAAGTGTCTTTGTACCATTTATATTTTTGTTTTTAAGGAGGGCGTATATATACAGTATTTGAAACTGCTATCTAAAGCTTCTCCAAAAAGAAGAAAAATAAAACAAAACAAGAAAATTGGCCCCAAAATCTTTCTTTACCTTCCTTAGGGTAAGTTCAAGAGTAAATTTCACTTAAAAAGAATTTTTTTTCTAAGAAATGGCTAGCATTTGGGAGAGGGCAGGGAGATGCAGAATGAACAAGTAAGGCTTTCTAAGAATTCCTTTTTAGACATCAGTTAGAGTTGTCCATGAAAATGTTTTTTCAGAAGGTGTCACAGCTCCTAATAGACAAAGCTGCTTCACTTCCCTGCATTGAAATGATAGTTTTGATAATGCGACAATTCTTTGACAGGAATGCTGGTTTTATAGGGAAAGTTGTTCTGAATTGCTGAGTATTAAAGCACCAAGAAGCTCATGAAGAACTTAAAACTGAAATACTGCAATGCAGTCTGAAGAAACACCTGCTGGAGAGAAAGCTCTATACTAGAAGCATACGGGGGTTTTACCAAGAATTCAAACCTATTTTCTAGTGCAAAGACAGGCATTATAACTTTCCTAGTAATTCCAAAACTGAGCTATCATTTCACCTGTAGGGAAGCAGCACAGCACTTACTATGGATTTCTCAATCCTGAAATTTTTTTCAACTGTTTCACTAATATAGTGAAAGTTCAGCACACACGAAAGAAATTTAAGATATTTAAGTTCTAGCGTAATTAACATATGAATAAACACAAAGAAAAATGAAGAGTGCAGCAGAAGAAATTAAGCTAAAGAACACAGTGCTCTGGATACCTTCTGTGGAAGTCGTTCTCAATATTAACATAGCAATATTCCCTTTTTTGACTCAAAAATACCCCTTCCACTCCTTCCAGCTATTAAAAAGATAGAGTGCACTGTGGCAGACAAAATTAAAATCGTGCTTCTGTGACAATTCAACATCAAGCAGTTCCATTTTTTCTTCTCTAGGTACAGCCATTGCACAGTGGGTCAATGGCAACAGGGACTGCCGAGAACTGGAACAAGAATATACGTAAGTAGGCACTTGCTTGGGAACTTTATCTTCATTTTCTTATGAAGGGGCAGAAAGTGGCTCGACCAGATGCCCTTTGTTGAGTATAGGAAACCTTCATTAGCTCCTTGATGCCTGCTGCCATGGTATGTCCCACTGCAGACAATGGGATAGCTGTCACACGGACTCAACACTCTCAACATTGGCAAAATACACCTTACATAATGCTTGAAATACTAACGCTGAAGTTAAGGCAGTAATTCTCAGAATTTAAACAAGGTTTAAGATCAAGAAAAATAAAATACTAACTATGGCTCATTAGTTATTACAACACTGAGCATACAAGTAGCTGTTACAGAAATTAATTAAAAGTAAAAGCCAACCAACATCTACAACAGAAGAGATAATTTACCTTTTTTACATACATATCTTATTTTGGCTTGGGTCCACAGGGAGACTACAAATGAAAAGTGTTTAAAGTAGAGAAAGGTAACATTCATTTGAAGCAAGTTTTTAATAAAAACAAAGAGAAAATAAATGGGACTACATTTCAAGGTAATTAAGGCTAACACATATATATCACAGCAGTTTTAAATAGCTAGGAAGTGTCCATTTTTTCTGTATTTTATTAAAAATAATTTTGGTGTGTCTGGGCTGAAAATAAATTTGAGACATTTGTTATTACTTACAGTTATGAATGTGACACCAAGACAGGGCTACTTATGATGACTTCAAAGCAAAACTGCAACCCCTCCTAGTGTGACTTTTGTGATACGCACAAAGCAGCACATGTGGTAGTAAATCTCAGCAGAAAAATATACTGGTAGATAATTCACAATGTGTTACTGCCCTACTTAAAGTCTTGCACTCACTGTGGACTGCTCTGCACAAATATTTAATTAATGCTTAGAGAGTAAAAGAAGAAAAATAAAAAAATCCCCAAGAAAGATTATGTAGAAAGAAATAGCTAACAACTTTGCAGTGTATAAAGCCAATAGGAACCAACATCCCAGTACTGAATACAGTTTTCTGGACTTAAATCAAAAAAATAACACTATGACATAGGCATGAACTCTTGGAGTTCTGGCAGCTGCATAAATCTTGCAAAAGAAGAATAAAGACGGTATTTTTCTTCTTAACTCTGGAAGCAGGTCTACTATGCAGTATTAAACTGAACTCTAAGGTGACTGTCTGTTTTTTGTTTTCTACACCTGGACCATCAGAGGAAAAGAAGCCTTTAAAGAAGAATTAAAAATGTTTTATTCAATAGCACCTACAAAATTTTGAACTGTTCTAACCTTTTATCTAAGACAGCATTTTCATAAAGAGTAAGCTATTAGAATAAGGCATAATTTTCCCAGAATAATAATAGCTTGTGACAGTTCAGGTGTCAAATTCTAAACAAAATAGTCAAGAGGAATTTTATTTTTGTGTAAAAATAAAATAAATGAAAAAAACTAATTTTACTGCATGCAGAAGATACTGAGCCGTCTAAAAATCAAAGACACAATACATTTCATTTTCTGTGCCACAAGAACAAACCATGTATTTGTTTATCTTCAGCCTTATTCTCAGGTCGTTTATCTTAACACTATCAAACCTGGGCCTTCTCAAAAATGAAAAATTCACAACAACAGCTGAAGGGAAAATAAAGTGTAAAATACATTTTTACATCCAGACAAAATTTATGTTCCCTTCTCAAAAAACAAAGAATTCTTGAACTGACCTCTTTTATTTTGTTATATGCTTGACCTTTTGCACTTGCAGCAACAGCTAGAACCTCAGTATCAAAGATGAACTGAACAAAAGCTTTTAGATTGGTCCAAAATATTAGCTGTGTGTTGCTCAAAGAGGATATAATTTTCCAAGCCAAATCAAATGCTTCTATGCAGAGAGTCTCTGATGAGTCCAGAAGCTGTAAATAAAGAGATAAAAAAGTGTTACATTTAACAAAAAAGCCCCCATAAAACTATTAACACTGTGCAGGTTTATCTTTTACCTTAGGAACAAGGACTTTCATGCAGTCGAACACAGGCAAAACTTGGTCTGAAGGAAGAATAGATAGGGCTTCTAATGCAGACTGTAGAGTTTCTTTTGACCTTTCAACTGTAGATAGTGACATTAACGAAGTTTCTTCATGCCCTTGAGCCAGTGTTGCAAATGAATTTAAAACAAAACGAAGGCAAATCCACTGGTCATGAACATAGCGTGCAACAATTTTCCCCCATCCCTGAGATGCCGTTTCTTCACATAAGCTGTGGAAAAAACACTTTTCTTAAATAAATGTGTTAAGTTTATCCTGCATGCTCCTACTCCACCAGGAAGTGCTTAACTATACAAACTCACAGTACTACTTCAAGGTGCTAAGATTTATAAAACTCAAGGCAAGAGAGGACAAGTACGTGGAGAAGAAATCGAAAAATTAAGTGGTTTTTAAAAGAGGAAAATCAATTATGGGCTTAGTCAGTCTCATTAGTCAAACACCTGTGAGAGTATTCAGTGGAAACATCCCTGTGTGCTGGCTGTGGTCTTTTGTTACCCAAGTATTCGGGTTTTGGCTCTCTGGCTTCCTCTGGGTTTCCCTTCCGAACAGTAAATAATTTACATTTAAACTTGCTTGTGTACATGTCATGCCCTTCTGCAGTGTATATATATATATATATATATTTTTTATATATAAGCATTTGTATATATATTTAGTCTGGCCTAAGAGTAAGCAGTGTTCATAGCTAGCTCTGGCTTCACAGTACTGGAGGACTTGACAAAAGAACCTTTGGTCTGATCAATTATGACTGCTTTAATGTTCTAAAACCTGGATATTAAGACAAAAGAGCAACTAAGTGAACAGTTTGTGTACAGAATTCTTCTTTTTTATCTTGGCAAGAAGTTGTCAAAGAACAGGAAAAGCCAACTTCTTAACCACTGCTTCACATTAATCAAGCTTATTCTAGAGAATTACCAAAGCTTTAGCAGATGTACCTATTTTTTTCTTCAATATAAGATGGCTTCTTTAATACTTCATTGAATTGAGAAAAGGAAATGAATTTCTTTAGAGCATCCACAGAAGGCAGAGATTCCAGGTGTGCTTCCAGCTTCCCATCCATTATCTCACATACAGCTGCAAGTGAAGCCATGCCAGCTACTTTTCTAATTTGTTCCTTAACCTTCGGCTCCTAAGTAAAACCAAATCATACATGAACGAACTCACACCAACTTCTTCTCATAGGATACAAATAACATACTAATATTTTAATAAACCTCCTCTTTGCATCACCATCGTAAGGCAGCAACTCTGCATCCTTCTACTTCTGTATTTTCTTCCCCTGTGCCTAATGCACCTTGGCTTGGGCTGAGTCAGCACAATCACTCACAAGTGACAAGCACTGACAGAAGCAGAAATCTTCCAAATTACAGTCACTTAGGCATTAAGTGCAGGCAGCTTGGCTGTGATGGAACACTCCCATCTTGCCAGGTAATAGTTCATACACCTTGCTGGAGAGCAATTAGAAAAAAAGATGTGGGTCCAGTTAATCAGAAACCTGACAGTGGAAATTTGGAAGGTGACACAGTAGCTCCTCCAAGCACCCAAATGATCACAACCATGCCTTGGTTATTTTGTGTGATAAACACATATATTCAAAGAGGCATGAAAGTAAAAGTCTCATTAAAAAAAAAAGCAAATAAGCATATAATGCCTGCACAGTAAGAAAACTCGGATGCCATTTAAATATCTCCAAGTTACACTTGGCTGTCTAGAGCACAGAAAAGATTTTCTTATTTGTAATTACTCAAAATTTTCTTCATTCTTCTCAAACTGAAGAGGTACTATATGTGCAGCTGCACAAACCATCATGAAAATATAATTCCCCTGAATTCAAAGTAAGTTGGTAAAGGCCCCCAGTGAGCATTAAGTTTACTGGCTTGTTTTATATTAATATTTATTGTTGTAAATAATGTTAAATTACCTTTTCTGAATTTCTCTCCTTAAGATTACGAATGGATGCATTTATCAGGGATGAAAGGAAATTCTTGATAGATGACATTTTCTTCCAGTTGACTTTCAAGCACAAATTCACTATCTCTGGAATTAAAGCCAAGTACAGATCACAACGCTCCAGGTCGCCAACCTAAAAGTGAGGAAACAAGCGCAATCCAAATCAGTTAGAGGAGGAAAATCAAACTCAAAATCAGAAAGAAAACCACTGGTAACAATGATAACAGAAGGAAAACGACAACTGTCATTGCCATTGAACAACTTTCAATTTGGGGGTTTGTTTGGGGGAGGTTATTAACTTCTAAATCTTAAAAACTGACTTTCAGATGCCATTCTCCTGATTCCACTCTTTTTCTTTGCTTAAAAAGTCTCAAGTTTCTTTGGGATAGAAACTTAAACACTGGCCACAACACTGAGCAAACAGTGTAAGACAGTCAAATAAGATGATAACCAGGCCAAGTATTAGAAGTCTCCAAATACCTAACAACTTATGCCCACAGCTGTACTAGTAGATATTATCCAGTATATGATACTCAGGATTTCATACTATACGATTTCTTTAGATTTAAAAAGAAACAAGAAATGCAGACTACAGACACTAAACACTACTTGTGAAGACATTTTTTTTTCCTTCTTACTGTGCTCATTCAAAAAAGTTAACAGAAGTCTTTCTATGCAAATTGACGTTCGAGGTGTTTGAAGATTTTATATGAACTTTAGGAACACTGGTAAATCAAATTAACAGGCAACACCACACCAAAGTATGTCTCATAATCATTACTTACAGTGCTTAACTCATTGGTAGTAAGCCGTCGGAGAACAAATTCAAGAATGCTCTCCACAGGTGTCACAAGAGATTTCCAGATAAAGAACAGTACTTCATCTGTGTGGAAGAAAAAAAAAAAAGTATATATACAGAAATACAATTCCCTTAAGAATTTTATTATATCATGCAGATTTACTTATGTTACAAAGTTATACAGTAATAGTACTCAAATACCTAAAAATAACTTAAAACAGCTCTGTACTCTTTCACAGTGTAAGCCATAAGGTTGAAAGAATCAAACCAGCTTATATTATTTCCTGAGATTCACAATGCAGTAGTGAACCAAAACCCACACAGGGCCAGATGACCACAGGCCAATTTTCCAACTTTTAATGCGCGTTTTTGTCCTACTCCTAATCCTCTGCACAAACAGCTTATTAATGAACTTAGTTTTTAATAAAAGACCACAAGCTTTTATATCCAGCCATTCCTAATATTTATAGACTTGAAAATTGGTTTTAGGGACTGCTGGTTGTTAGCCTACTGTTTTTTGGGGTTTTTTTTTATGTTTAGAAATAATTCACCTTTGGAAAGAGTGTATTCTTACCAGATTTTAGCCCAGTAGCTTCCAGGCTTAACACAGTAAATGAAAATACAAGATTATGACACTAAATGTGGTATTGTACAAGAAAAGGCAAGGCTACTACCACATGTACATTGCATTTCACAAACAAAGACAAGTTTACACACAAGGGAGGTAGGTCACTCTGGTAAAACATATTTAATCGTAAACACACTTCAGTCTCTGTTTCAAGGGTAAGGGCTAGCTGAAAGCCAAGGGAATAACATCTCAGTATGAAAACAGAGTAAAATACTCTGCATGGCCGCCTTGTTTTAAAAATACCAATCATCAGTTTCAGTATTCAGGAGAATTACCCAGAGGCTACAGCTGCTCTTTTTTCTGGGGTTGACCCTGAGTAACACTTCATGTAGCAAAACTATTATGAAATGGAAGACCTTCAAAAAATAAAAATATAAAGGGAAATATTTCCAGATACATACTGTACTTACTTTCATGATTCCCTATTAAAATGGACTACATTTCTAATGCTTAAATTGTTTAGAACCAACAGTTTAATTATGTCAGATTATCATAATTTTTCATTGTAAGTCTCAAATCACTAAACATCTTCTGCAACTTCTATACATAAAATCTTCAGATAAGCATGTTGGATATAAAACTCAATTCATTACCAGTGGCTCTGTAACACTAGCAAAAGATAATAATTACAAAATGTTACTGTTTAAAATAATGAAATCTAACAACAGTTTAGACAGCAAGAACTGTAGACGAATGCTGATGATTTCCGCATGCATTTCAGGCATGTCTATCCCCGTCAAAACATTCTTAAATAAAACACTTCCCACTTGTTATTTTTTTTTGTTTTACAAGGTTAAATTCTTTATTACTCCCTACCATTTTATTGTTTTCCCGTTGATGAACAGGACTTTTCACGTCCCATTTAATCAACACAGAAACAAAACTTCAGTATTACACAGCATTAACCTTCCCACCCCTCACCTCAGTCAATTCACAGCTGCAGAAAAAAAAAATTATTATTTGGTTCTCCTGTGCAGAAGGAAGAAGCACAAAAACATGGTAGAAAATAATTTTAAGAAAAGTAATCCTTGTTTAACATAAAACTATAATGCAATTCAGAAAGCCTCTCAAAAGAATTCCGACAGGCTGAACTGGAGCACCTCTAGGGACCTTCAAAAGGATGGGGATACTGCAGTGCTCAGCCTTGCCATACCTTTGGAAGGAACTCTGTTAGCAGAGCTCAACATGCCATGTCAGGCATCAAAATTCCCAGAGCAGGAGCAATCCATTGCAGGTACATTAGCAAGTACATAAAGAAATAAGGCACACAAGGAAATTATTTATTATTGATACTAAAAAACTAATATGCGCTTGCATGTGTTTTATAGGGTTCTGTGTCAGGCTTGTTCTATCCCTGTGCTGTAGGCTGAATGAACAGTGGTGTAGCTCAGTGGATATTTCTTCCAGTTTAGTTCATTTCAAGGAACCCATGTCAGAGACCTTGCCCCAATATGAACTTTAACAGCCTACATTATTAGTGCTCAGTATTCACACAAACAGCTAAAATTTAAGGAGGCAGGGGGGTTGAACATATACAGCAATTGTTAAAATGAGGGTAAACACTTATTTTGGGGCTGCATTTAGACATATATATGAAATCTGGATATATAACCTAAAACTATTTTTGTTACAAAAAAGAGCCTAGATGCGGAGTCTCCCCATTCCAAAACTACTCTTCTATTTCATGTTATAAACGCCCTGAAAAACTTCCAAAATAATCTGGGGGAGCAAAAATCAAACACCAAGATCCTTCCTATTCCCATTCAGCATCCCAATTCAATGAAAATAATACTGCATTTTTCATTTGCTCCCAGGAAAAACACTCAGGTCTATTCTGGTTACAAACTGACCAAGTTCCCTCAAAAGGAATAGTAAGGACTCCATAGTTTTTGTTCAAACTCTCCTGAAAGGTCTACAAGTTCAAGTGCTCCATCTATGGGGGGCCAACACTCCCAGACAGACAGATCACCAGGCTTGTATTTCAGTCAGCATCTCCTAGCCTACCAGTCAACTCAGAAAACAGGATGTCCAGCAGGATCATTTTATGCACTCAGGGAAGACTCTGGCTGAACCTGTGCCAATTAAGCAGGGCTGAGTTTCTCTAGTAATTTCTTTCTGAAGTGTCTACATGATTTATGGAATCCATTCATTTGCAAAGAATAGGCCTATAAATATTTGCAATCCAGTCACACTCTTCAAACTTTAACTGATAATCTAATCCTAATGGATAACAATTGCTTTCTCAGAAGGCTTCCATATTCTCAACTCCCAGTCCTTAGGACACCTGTAAGATTGGACCCACAGCTCAAGTTTTATAACAGACATGCCAGATTGCCAACTTTTACATTTACCACTTCTAGGCTACTATTGGTTTGACACTATAGCCATAAAACAGTTCAGTAGCTTAGCTGTAGTTAAGACTATAATGAACAGAAGACACAGTAGACTGAAGATGTCACTAACCATCTTGCGTATTGGAACATTTTAACGAACGGGTCTGCAATAACTTCAAGAGAAGCTGAAGGCTTTTATCTGTTTTCAGTGTTGGTATGTAAGCATTACTGCCAAGTTTCATCAAGACATCCAGAAGAGGGTTCAAGAAAGCCTCTAGTTCAATCCACTCTATGTTGCTTTTTCCACTACACAAAAACAAAAATTAAAAAGAAAGTCTTCTTCTGAGTATCTGCCTTAAGTGCTGAAGTTACTTATGGAAATAAATAGGACAGGTTTCCAAGACACTTAAGTATTTTTAGAATGTTACCCAGTATGCCTGCAGCAACAGCTGGACAAGGCCTAAGGAGTGATCAGGCTGTGATCGAAAGTCTACAGAGAAAAGAGGACAGCTTCCCAACTTCATGAGGCTTCCCAACTTCAACTGGATCCTTCAGGAGTGAGGGGATTGAAAAAGAAAGAAATGTAAAATAAGGTATTTTATACTTACCTGTATTTATTCTTCATCTGCTCCACGTCAGCAGCCAACAGAATCATTGTTGAGACAAGCTTAGCTTCAAACCAGTCAGGCATAAAGCAATTTTCTCCTGATTAAAGATATTTTAAGGTTTCCACAGTAACTAAAAAATACCTTTGCATTAATTTCTAAAACTTCTGGGTTTATAACTTATTTTAATAAATTAATAGAACAAAACCAATTAATGCTAACATAAGTACTACTACTAATTTTGGGCATTCTTTATCTAGATATAAATTAAATTCTAACATTATTGCCCTTTATGCTCAAATAAATTTTAGGCAATATGTTATGCAGTATCATATATTATGCAGCAGTTCACAACAGACTTTTCCACTGCTTTAAAAATACATTAGCATATTCAAATTGATTTAATGAAGAACATAATTCCACTATGCTTCATCTGAAACATCTCCTGTGATTTTGATCACAGAACTAACCACATAAAGAACTATAAGTATTCTGTAAAGAGGAAATTATAAAAAGCTAAGTGAAGTTTCTCTTTTTATCAAACTACATCATCATACTTATAAAATGTTTCTTAAATAGCAGTAAGTTAGTTTTATGGGTTTTTTTAACTGCTGGTTTCTGGCTTTGTAAATTTAGAAAACAAAACACTTAGGAGGTCCAATTCAAGCAGCTGGACCTGGTGCTTTTTTCTTTTTCCCTCTAAAGAGCTGCTTATTAGTTAAGTTTCATATAAAACTAGAATTATAAACATCACTTTTTACAAGTGAAATGCAGATGCTTGCCATGGAATTGTAGATAATATAGACCAAGGACTAAACATGTCAGGAAGAAGATCTGCCAAAATTTTTAGCAAATTTACCCTGGAGCATTAACAGGGAGAATTTGCTTACTACTTCTCTAACAGTAAGACAATCAAGTGAAGTTTCCTGGTCTGCATGAAGTTTCTGAAGCTATTTATCATCAGCAAATTCTGACCTAGCTTTTTTATCTCCTAGATGTATAATACTTAAAAAGTGTTCAGTTTTGACTTTTGACAATATAAAACTAAATTAAATTCACTGTGACTGTGAATGCCACACAAAAGTGGAAGTATTTAAAAAGAATCAATTTGCCATTCCTTTCAATTTGTCTGAAAGAAGACACTAACCTGACGTAGTAAATAATTCAAAACGTGGCAGTAAACAAGGAAGATCCTCTGTTATTTACCTGCACATTTATACAGCCTACAAAGTACCTTCCTTGGTTATAACATGTGGCAGCTCACCTCCTGCAAGCTGTCCAAGATCAGAAGAATGTAGCAACTCAGGAAGGTGTGCAATGAGCTGACAAGCTGCCTCACTCTGTGGCCTCTCCCTCTAGGAAAATACTTGGTCATTTTACAAAACTCTGCTGGGAAAGGTGACAGAACCTCTGTGGGTTCATATTCCTTTGTGCTTTCCTCTGCCCCCTGCATTCCAGCATTCTCAGACACCATCAAAAGAGTGACAAAATAAATCTAATAATCAGCACAGCATTAAAACTGAACATTAAGACTTGATGTTCAATTAATACTGCAGGATTTTAATTTATGTAGGAAAGCTGGAATCAAAAAAGGTTCAAACTTAAGAATTGGGAATACACAGGTTGGGGAGAACTTAAACAGGTGCAATATTAAAAAAAATCTAAAATCCAAGGGATTGTTGTAATTTAAAAAAAAAATTCTCTTAAAAATAGTGGTTTTTATTAATACACATTGAACTTACTTTCAGATGCAGGTGTCTTAAGGTACTCTCCCACAAGACTGCGCACATATTGACACAATGATGACGTCTCCTGACGTTCAAAATCAGAGGTCACAGACTTCCTGAAGCACCTGTCATTCACTTCCAACCAACTGCAAAGCTGAATTAAGAACAGTATGTTACACCTTGACCACGTTTGGCAGCTGTGCACTGATATCACTGATTTAACAGCAGCACACCAGAGCACTGTTAAACACAAACTCTCACATCAGCAAACCCACACACTGCAAGAGGTGCTCACCTGAGCTGCCTTGAGCCTTAGCAGGATATTCCCTTCTAACTATTAATAAAAAAATGCTCTTCCAGAGGGTATCTGAGAGCACCCCCAAAAAATCAGTGGTACCAATATAAAAAAAACAATTCTTAAAAGTAAGCAAGACTGGTAAAAATTCCCTTATCTCAAAAGGGTTTCTTCCAATCAAGTGTTATCTAGTGAGACCAGTTTTATTTTTTTTAACTTGTGTGCCAAAAATGAATGGAGCAAAAAGAAATGTGTATTATACACAACAAGAAGACACTATGTAAAATATCACTTTAGCATTATATGGCTGTACAAGAACCCAAAAGTTGGCTACATGATCAGCTGGGTCTAGTATACTATACTACATGGTCTACTACATAAAAACTTATTTCATCACTGAACTTCTATTCACAGCATTTCACATCTCGCAAAGACATAAAATACATATCTTGTGAAAATTTACAATTTACAATCCCACGTCACATCGTATGCATTCTTCCCTTTGAGATTATCCTGCCAGTGGTATTATTATTTCTACCATTGATGGGTTTGATGAACATAAAAGCGGCTTCAGTTCTCACCTCTGTCCATAACAAAGTATCTCTCCTTAGGGACTCCTCTGGTCTAAGGGACAGAAGAAAGCTTGAAACTTCTGGGAAGGACACTTTCTCCTGAAGGAATTAATCAAGATACAAGAGCTGCCAACATAATATACAACAAATAATACATATATGACAACTCAAGAAGTTTGCCTTTATCTGGCAAGCTTCAGTAAAAGAAATTTACTTTTTCCTTTTTGTGATTCAGACTCATTTCTGCCTCTTTGGGACCAAACTTTATTTTCCCAAGTATTAAAGTCTATCTGGAAATAAATAAAGGACTGTAAGAATAGTGCTATTCACTGATGAGACCTTTTAAATCAATGTAGGTAAATGACTAAGAGTCACTCGTAAGTACTATTTCTGCATTTCTAAAGGCAAGCTCTAAAGACAGGTTTATAGCCATAACACACAACATGGAAGACTTATTTAGAAAGACAGCTATAAAATAAACAAAACATGAATACCTCAATTACTGAATAACTACAGTCCTGCTATTTCAACACTAATGGTAGTTTTATCATTCTGGTATCACAAATACTATTATTATTAGAAACTACAGGAAAGTCTATTTAGTTTCTATCTGTTAAAACCTGAGTTTATAAAGTAGATATGGAATAATATCCTGTTATGATAACTACCACATGAAAACCCTATAAAATAAAGTATCAAGTAATAAAAGCTAATAAAAAAATATTTCTTACGGAAAACCAAAGGTAACAGAAGCATACCATACTTACATAGCACAATTTAAATAGCCACTGAAAAAGAATGTAAATCTAGAAAAAACAGTATAAATACTGTATTTAGCAATTTTTTGAATACTGCTGACCCTGTAGAAGTGTCACCGTATTTCTATTACATCAGGGAAAAAGAAAAACTAAGAAATAAAACAAAACACAGAACCCCAAACTGACCACATCTGTCAAATGCATAGTTGTTTGAAGAAGATAGCACTGAGCAGCACCACGCAACAAAATCTGATGTGTAATCATAGTACACTGGAGGACATCTCTGCAAAGAGGAAAAATACACACTGTATAAATCACACACTTAAAAATGCAAACATTTTCATATATTTCCTAATTATTAACCATTTTAAATATGTTAGATTGCATGTAACAAACATATTCTATTAGCTATGGCACAAATACTGTCTGATCAGACCACAAACAATCCAGAACCAAGACTACTGTTACATGTACTTTCAAAAACTGATAATAAAACTTGGATGAGCATAAACCTAACAAAACAAAAAGGGGGAGAAGAAAAAGCAAAACAAAAACTAAAGAAACAATCCCCATGATCACATCAGTTCAGACTGTTAATTTAATACTAGCATTTCTATCTGTAACAAGTATACAAATGTTTGCCAGCAAAATCTCACTCAAGCACAGAACTAGAAGAAACTTTCAGTGATCCTTTATCAGCAAAGGCATGTACATCTTTTTTTCTTTTTGTAAACTGCTTCTATCCAATATTCTTTCAACCACCAGTAAGATTTTATTTAAACGCTCAAATTTGATTAAACTGGAATGACAACTGATTTTTAGTGGCTCTAGGAAGTGAAAGCAGACACTTAGGAAATATCAGTGTGATTAGGGTCCATAGTGAGGCCAAGAACTCCTACCTAGACTTTTATTTAGAAATTTTTCCATTTCCAGCATTGTGGGCTGTCCCCTCATATAGCCTCAACTGCTATTAAACCAGGTTGTAATATAACTAGAAGAAAAGGAAGAAGTCTGATATCTATCAACCAAGAAGCATGGAAGAGCAGGGAAAAATTATTCTAAAGAAGTAGAAACTATGAAGATCTAAAATGCAAAAACTCTATTTTTTTTCACTTCATTCAGAGATATAAATACATTGGTTCCTAAATTGCTTTCCTCTGCAAATCAGACATAAAGGAGACAGAACCTGATACTCCCATGCACAACCATCCCTTCAGAAGTAACAAACATGAATCTGGCTCTCCAGACTGTTAGCACATTTCTTTGGAAGAAGGCTGTAACAACTCAATGCAGTATATATTTTACCTTAAGGCATGAAGTCCTTCAGCACCAAGTACTTTACATGCAGGGATAGATGCCAAAGCCATAGAAAGAAACAAAATAGGAACAGCACACCAATGCCTACTTGTCATCTTCTGAATGAATTTTAACAGGAAGCTACCTTAAAATAAAAGCAAACATAACAACCCGGAGTGATTTCATGTTCTCCAGTGTTTTTAAATAATATGAACTCCAGCAGAATCGTGCTATTATAATTTCTGACAATTAAATGAAAAACAACAGAATAATTCCCTAATTATTTCAATTAACAAAAATTACATTCCAAACAAGTCTGTCAGTAAGGTGATATGATTCAGAGACAAACAGAAATAAACCTAATTTTCACTCTGGTCATCTGCACTAATCACCATGTTCAGAATGGAATTTTAACTCGACTGTTTTGAGTATTAAACAATGCCTTTTTTAAGTTGCTATTGAGTTTGTGATATGCTGACCATAGTGATTCAACCAGCTAAATGGATGCTGGAATGGGCAGAGCAATTCTCAACAAGCCACCACATCCACAGTTTGTGGAAGCTGGCTACCCATCTCAGGATCCCTAATCACAGACCCCCTGTTCAGCGATAAAATTATATGCCTTGGGGCAGGGCAGAGAAATAGGGCATCTATGGCATTACAAGTATATAAGGTGTTTCCTAGCAGAGTACACCTGTACATACAGGGTGCTGAAGAGAGCTGACTCTACCCTTATTTGATCCAATTAGACCAGGTATTAACTTCTGGTCGCCTTCATTTTAGCCTACACTAGTATCACAATTTGGAAGAGTCTCAGGAATCTTCCTCCACTCAACCTCACAATAAAGAATCCTTATTCTGTTCCAGCCCTTGGACTGGGCTCTTCTGTATGTGTCACTACACATGACTAAAACAGTCTGGACATAAAGAAAAAAAATCTCCAAGTACTTCAAATCTTAGGAGCTTGTCTGGGCTTTTTATTTTCCCATTAATAGAAGGCAAATCTGCTTCATTTTGTCCCTAGAACAATCCTGTAGCTTAGTACTGTAGGATACCTTGAAGCCCCTGAAGACCTTTTCTCTGGAAATTCCACTGTCAGGACTACTCCATTTTTCTCTCAAGTAAGCACTTAGATGGCATACCGAAAACGGTTCCATCGTTTTTATTTGGTTTCCTTGTTTAAAAAAAAAGATGAAGGTGAAACAAACATACCTTTTTCTTCTTCTGGAAGAAGGGCGAGATAAGTAGCCAAAAACTTCTGTAATCTCATTCCCAAAGGAGGACAGGCTCCTATTGATTGACCTGGCGTCCTGTTGGGTTTTAAAACATAGGAAACACAACGGCATGTTAACAGCTTTAGGATTAGCTGTAACAGATTTAATCTAAAATCTAACAGATTTGGAATGTTTAGAATTTCCCCTAAACAAAAACTAAGTGTCATTCAGTGACACTCCATGAAGAGGCAACTAATGTCTCATGAGAAATCTCAGGATCCTGGCTATTAAGGACTAGCGTCAGTCAAGAGATTCTGTAGCTTTCTCTCAGCTTGATATTAACTGTAACAATTTTGTATACTCTCAGTATACTCAAACATGCACCCTCCTCCACATATACCAATATGTTTCACCAGCAATACAGAAGCTAAAAGAGAGGATTAAGATTATGAAGCGTTGATTCAACACAGCTGTAACATACTGAAACACTTGGCATTTGCTTCACCTCCTGAATTCCCATCCATGTATGCCCACGGAAAGACACTGCAGACTGAGATGAAGAATTTATAACCGCTGCAAGAGCCTGTAGAGGTCACATTTGTCCTGCCATATTTAGATGAAACAACCTATTGTGACTACAATTTATCCATAATCACCTAATCCAAACTATCACCACTGACAGTCAGTTTTAGCCCCCTCAAAAATGAACATATTAATCCATTGAACTCTTTGTTTCATGGACTTCCCCCACCAGATCAAGACTGTGACCATCAGTTCAATCAAGGGGCACTGAAAATTTCAACAACCAAGGCTTGTCCCTGGATCCATACTTCATTTGTTCATAGCCACCCATCTTCCCTGAAAATCTCTCTCCCTATCAGTAAGTTCAGCAGCACCATTTTTAATTAATGTGTTTTCCTCTAGCTAAGATTTTACCCACATACTTAAACCAGTATTATTAGAACATATTTGCACAGTCAAGAAATTAAATTAGTAATTGATTAATTAAACCAGTGGTTTACCTGCTGTAGAGGGAACTTTCTGAGAGGGCATCCATTAGTGGTCCAATAACAAACTGAAAGAAAAAACAAGAACAATGGTGAAATGCACATTTCCAAGGCACTGCTGCATAGAAGCTAACTAGACGTATTTCACCAGACTTTAAAGGACAGAGCCAGAAATTAGAGAATACTCTTGCAGTGGTAAATAGGAGGAAAAAGAGGAAGAAATTAAAGAGAAGGGGGACCAGAAAAGTAAACAAGAAAAGAGATTTTTCCATTAGATACATTTCACAGAGTACTGCGAAAAATGCAGGCAAATAAGAAATCCTGTTGGGAAACAGATAGGGAAAATAGATTTAAACATGAAATAGAACAATGATGAACACAGCTAAGAAGATCAGGGTGCTTATTAAGGTTGATTTTGTTTAAAGTTACTCATCAAGAGGCTGATTTAATTTGCATAAACCAGGAATGTTAACCTCTGAGGGGAAGGGGAATGCTCCTATGAAGTTTAAACAGTGTAATGTAGATCATTCCTTACTAAAGTGTAGGCAGGTTGGACAGTCAATACACATGTGACAGTAATAAAAAAAACCTTGAAGCTTTGATATTTCTTCCCACTTAAAGAATATTTTAAAGTGTGGGGCTTTTATGTTTTATGGATACAGTAATACACTGATTATACTACAGAGACAGAATGTGTCCAGTTCCAACTACTGAAGCAATTAGTGTTAAGGTCTATTACAAGTTAGAACATTTGCTTGTGGTGACAAGTAACAGTAACACCCTTACCTCTGAGAAACCAAGCGAATTTGGAAGATGCTTTGTTTCATAAAGCTCCAGAAAATGAAGAATTCCTTCCCTTGTCAATGTTTTATTCTCACTTTCAAACATTCGTCTATAAATGCACACATGCCATGATGGGTGAAACAGCCAACAACCTGTTTACAAGAAAGAAATTCTTCTAAACTGACACAGAAATGACAGTGACACACTAATACATAACATACTGACATTCTGGACAATGTTACAGGCTATTCACAGGACATTTCAAAAAGGTGACTGTAGCTATTAGTTTTACAAGAACACCCTGACAATCTAATTTGAAAATTATCACAGTTTTCCAAAGTTACTTTCTATTTTATTAGGTACAAACTATAATGATCAAAAAGTGCCACATCCTTCCTCCTTCTATGTATACCAATGTATTTACCTGCAAAAGTTGCACATTAATAGTCTTTCCACTTTACAAATCTCCAGCATCTTGCACTGACTAATTAAATGTACTCATGTGCCCCAGACACACTGTCTCAGCACTCATTTTATTTATCTTCTCCTCACTTCTAACAAATTGAGTTGGGTTTTTTTCCTCTTTTACAAAGTTGTGCAGGTGAACTGTCTTCTACAACCCCAAAAATCCCAGGCTTTATTTTCACATTATCTTGAGTCAAACCAAATACAGTGGGAAACGACGATTTATTTGGATTTGCTGACAGAAAAAGAGTATTTCAAGACAATATAGTAAGCAATAAACATATGCTAGGATTTCTTCTCAGAGCAGAGTAGCTACTGCCTATGCATGTTTGCCAAACAACTTAAGCATAGAGCAAACTCACAAATACTGGAACAGACACCCAGAAACCATCTAATTTGAGAAAGGAAACATTACAAAAAGCAGCTACTAAAACAGAAGAAGAAAACAGAGAAGTGGAACTTAACTGACTAATATTGAAGAGATTAAGTAGAAAAAGTTCTGTCTTACCTTTATCCCCTGATATGGCAAGCTCGTATAAACTGTTTAGTTTTGGTAATACTGGCTTTATGACGTGGATCTGAAACGCAAATCAGGTACAAATAGTTTATATCTCAAACCCAGGAGCTGTCACTTACTCAGACCAGAATTTACTATCAATAGCATTAATACAGCAATTGACATTAGAGTACATTTAAATAAACCTCCAAAGCCTGTGGTATGCAACAGTCAGTTGAAAAAACCTGATACTTCAATGCTCCCGTATTTTAAGAATAATACTCGCTAATAACTATTCTATTCCTCAAAATTAAACCAGCACAAATACCTAAAATGAAGCGCTTAAATTAACAGTATCTCAGTTACAGGACAATCATATACAAATAACATAAAATAACTACAGGGAGGTGGGCACGCTACTAATAGTTATCACCACAATACCATACGATTACGAAAGCCTCAAGTCAACTGGAATCTTTCTGCCAAGTATGTTGCACTCACAAAATCATTTTAATCCAAAGCCACAGGTACTTTACCATACAGACACAGTCCCCTCAATCAGAGAGGTTATTAAGTGCAACCACTAATTTTTCACTAAGCTGGTCTTTCAATAACCTGCACTCCAGGTTTCTGTCACTGCATTAACCAGACGTATTCCAATGACAGAGAAGAGTTCTGAGTTTATTCCCAATGAATGACACACGCTGTGTTTTAAATATTTAAGAGTTGAAACAAAAGTATTCCAGTTAATGCTGACTTAGATATCCTCAATAACCAAAACTGGAAATACTCTGCCCTACAAAAGCATTCACATGCGCCGTCACAAGGCAGGACATCTATCTGGGACAGGGACAGATTTTACAGAGCTCCCACCTGGTTTCCTTCCAAAGTTTCCATTACCAAAATGTAAGTTTCCCAAAACTGTAGGAGCTGCTCGTTCTTTTCAGCGGACCACCAGAACAGGCTGGATTCTACGGAAAGAAGATCAGGAGGCGCGTTTCCCGCGGCCCCGCCGCCCGGCCCGCGCCGCCCGTCCCGCCGCCCGGCCCGTACCGTGCCCGCCGTCCGGGGG